>JAWVWS010000999.1:0-161000 GCA_033807775.1 Saussurea involucrata
ACTTTACTATTTCTGGCCCTGCTAATTGTTTCTCCCCCACTTCATTCCAACACAGAGGCGTTCGGCATTTTCTACCATACAATACTTCAAACGGTGCCGCTTGAATGCTGGAATGATAACTGTTGTTGTAGGCGAATTCTATCAAAGGAAGATGTTTGTCCCACGATCCCCCAAAATCAACTATACAAGCCCGAAGCATATCTTCCAAAGTCTGGATTGTTCTTTCACTCTGCCCATCAGTCTGAGGATGATATGTTGTACTTAACCTTACCTGTGTTCCCATCTCTTTTTGAAAGCTTCTCCAAAATCTAGAAGTAAAACGACTATCTCGATCAGAAATAATCGAGATTGGTATTCCATGTCGAGTTACTATTTCATTAATGTACAATTTGGCCAAACGTTCCAAGGAATCAGTTTCTTTTATCGGCAAGAAATGAGCAGACTTCGTCAATCTATCAACAATCACCCAAATAGAATCGAATCCCTTTGAAGTTATAGGCAACTTGGTAATAAAATCAGTAGTGATCTGATCCCATTTCCACATTGGTATATCTAGCCGTTGTAACTGACCAAACGGCTTCTGTTGTTCAATCTTTACTTTCTTGCAGGTAGTACAATCTTCCACATACTTAGCAACACTTCTCTTCATTCCCGGCCACCAATAGAATTGTTTCAAATCACTATACATTTTATTTGTACCTGGATGAATAGAAAATCGAGATTGATGAGCTTCTTGTAGTACACGATCACGTAATCCACCCAAACGAGGCACCCAAATTCTGTTTCCCATACATAATAACCCACGGTCATTTTTCCCAAGCAATGATGATATTCCCACTAACCGTTCTGATTTCAAACTTTCTTCCTGATAAGCATCCATTTGGCACTTCAGCAATTCGTCAAAGATACCTGGAAGGAGTTCAGCTCGTAGCGATATCGCCTTTATCGTTCCACTTCTTTCTTGATGACTTAATGCATCGGCTACCACGTTCGCCTTCCCGGGGTGATAAAGGATTTCACAATCATAATCATTTACCAATTCCAACCATCTTCTTTGCCTCATATTCAGTTCCTTCTGATAGAAAAGATGTTGGAGACTCTTATGGTCAGTGAAAATTTGGCATTTAGAACCATAAAGATAATGTCTCCAAATCTTCAATGCAAAGACCACTGCTGCAAGCTCCATATCGTGAGTAGGATATTGTCTTTCATGATCCTTTAGCTGACGAGAAGCATAGGCAATCACTTTTCCACGTTGCATAAGTACACATCCCAATCCTAGTTTAGAAGCATCACTGTAGACCACCAAATCATCGGAACCTTCCGGCAATGCTAATATCGGCGCGCTGCAGAGTTTCTCCTTCAATATTCTGAATGCCTCATCTTGTTCTGCTTTCCATTCAAACTTTAAATTTTTACGAGTTAGCTTAGTCAATGGCGTCGCAATTCGGGAAAAGTCTTTTATAAATTTCCGATAGTATCCAGCTAGACCCAGAAAACTACGTACTTCGGTTGTCGTTTTCGGCGGTTCCCATCTTTCAATTGCTTCCACTTTCGGTGGATCAACTTGTATACCCTTTTCTGAAACTACATGACACAAAAACTGAACTTCCCGCAACCAGAATTCACATTTAGAGAACTTAGCGTACGACTTTTCTTTCTTCAATAACTCCAAAAACAAACGAAGATATTGCGCATGATCCTCTTTGGATCGGGAATAAATAAGTATATCATCGATAAACACAATGACAAATTTATCGAGATAAGGCTTACATACCCGATTCATTAGATCCATAAAAGCGGCCGGGGCGTTCGTCAATCCGAAAGGCATTACCAAGAATTCGTAGTGGCCGTACCTAGTGCGAAAAGCAGTCTTTAGAACATCTTCTTCTTTAACCTTCAACTGATGGTAGCCAGATCTGAGATCAATCTTGGAGAAGTAACAAGCTCCAACTAATTGATCAAAAAGGTCATCAATTCTTGGAAGTGGATACTTGTTCTTGATCGTACGCTTGTTCAGCTCCCGGTAATCGATACACATTCTCATTGAACCGTCCTTCTTCTTTACAAACAAAACTGGTGCACCCCAAGGCGAAAAGCTAGGTCTGATGAAGCCCTTATCGGATAAATCTTGAAGCTGTGCCATCATTTCTTTCATTTATGGAGGTGCTAGTCTATACGGCGCACGAGAGATTGGAGTGGCTCCAGGTACCAGGTCTATACCAAATTCAACTTGTCTAACAGGAGGAAGACTATTCAAGTCTTCAGGAAAAACTTCTGGATATTCACTAACGATGGGGATATCTTCCAACTTAATCTTTTCAGGCCTACTATCTATCACATAGGCTAAATAACTCGAGCAACCCTTACTAACACATTTACGGGCTTTTATCATAGATATAATATTGGACTGATGATTCTTACGATCACCATAGATCACTACTTCCCTCTTATCAGGTAAAACAACGTTGATTATTTTCTTATCACAAACTATGTTAGCCCGATTTTTAGCTAACCAATCCATCCCTACGACCACATCAAACTCGATCAACTCTATAGGAAATAGTTGTATCGGTACCCCACACCCCTCTATATTTATCATGCAACAATCAAAAACCTCTTTAACTGCCAATTGGTTATCATTTGTTGTGTCTACTAATAAAGCATGTTTTAACATTTTAGGCTCTAAATGCATGTGAGCAGCAAAGGAGGGAGACACAAAAGATCGGTTTGCACCGGAATCAAATAACACCTTAGCACGCGTGGAGTTTATGAAAAATGTACCTGTGACCACATCTGGAGTTTCCTCCGCCTCTTTAGCTGTCATTTGGAATGTACGGCCCCTCGTTTTTGGCGGTTCTATTCTTGGGACTACTGGTCTAGTAATGGTTGGTTTCCCGGATGTACCCCCTTGTTGTATTCTACCTCGTGGACAGTCTGATTGAAGGTGATCCGGAGAATTACACAAAAAGCAAAACCGCGTTGATCGACAATCTTTAACAACATGACCGGTTTTCCCACACTTAAAACAAACCCGAGATTCAACTTGACAATTTCCTTGATGGTAGCGATTACATCTCGGCCATGGTTTTTCCGCTGGTCGGAACGACGGACGGTTATCAAACCTCTGGAATCTAGATTTCTTTGGATCCTGTGGTGGTCCTTCCCATTTCCTTTTCCCCAAGCTCTTATCACCGGCATCCCTTTTATTGTCTCGTTCGACATTTTCTACAGCATCCACAGCAGCTGTAAACGTATCTGGCCTTGTTGCAGTCACCAGTCTTCGAACTTCTGAATTTAACCCATAGATAAATCTCTCCATTTTCATCTTTTCGGTAGCAACATAATATCCTGCAAAACGAGATTTTTCTAAAAATCTAGCAGTATAATCTCTGACTGACAAATTCCCTTGCTGTAGATTCATAAATTCTTCTTCCAATTGTCTGACAGCAGCTTGTGGACAGAAGTGTGTTGTGAAAGCTAACACGAATTCCTCCCATGAAAAAGTAGTATATACATCCGCTCCTCTCGATTCTGTATGAGCCTCCCACCAATACAGAGCATCAACTTTTAGCATTGCAGTTCCATAAAGTACTTTATCTTGTTCAGCACATTTATACGTCTTGAAGATGGCCTCTATTTCTTTTAGCCATCTCATTGGTTTTACCGGATCCCGATCTCCTGAATACGTAGGGGGCTTGCAACTAAAAACATTTTATAGTCACACCTTTTCATCACCGGTAAAACAGTAGAGGTAAGTGACATTTCAACTTCGTGTTCCGGATTCGGTCTTTCAGTTTTGTTGTGACGATTATGTTCAAACATAGCTTGTATATTATCCTGTAACCTCCCCATTTCAGCCATCAGGTCATCCCGTGTAACAAATTCCGTACTATGCGATTGTGTTCTACCTCCAGTTCGACCCCCAGTTCCCCTTCCGGTTCTGCCTCTACCACGATCTCCTCCTCTTCCCCCTGTTCCTAATGGTGGATTTTCTCCACCCGAATTCCTTCCTCCTCTTTGATTCCTTTGTCTAGTGCCACTTGCCATTCTGAAGATTCAAACAAAGTTAATATACACATAAGCACATACCCCATATAAAAAGGTATTCCAGTTCAAACATGTACCTGTAAGATCATAATTACACTGGCCTGGTGTAATTTGAAATTACCTTACATGATGTTCCTTCTACCTCTTATACTTAGCATCCCCAGGTTCTAAAATAATAGGGACATCCTACTTCGCATGCAGTTTAAGCTAGGTACAAATACTAATACCTAAATCCCTTAAACTAGGGCTCTGATACCATCTATAACAACCCGGTTCTCATTTATATACAAATAACATACATTCCATATCATGATATCATTAAAAAGGTACATCATATTTCATAAACGGTCCCACAGTCTAGCAAAACATAGTAGATAATTTAGTACAAACTTTTACAATTTAATTACATGTTTAATAACAACGAAGTCTCAAGTACAAAAATACATCCATGACTTCTAAACTGACTTCTTCACAAAAGTTATCCTTCAATAGTCCTACTTATTTGCTCTTACCGGATCCGCCACCTGGAATACATGATTTTTAAAACAGAAAATTAGGGTTAGACCTAAGGGTCTAGTGAGTAAATCCCTGACATTTATAGTTCATTAAAAAATTCATTTATATAATACACTCTTTATATAAATACACATACATCACACGTAAGTTAATACCAACTAGCATTTATGTATCATACCTGTCTCATTCCACCTTATCCCTCCACCAATGGCCAATATCAATTGGTTGCGAGCCAATTTATCACACCGGTCCAAAGCCCGGCCACGTATTATAATTTCATATAATACTCACGTAATTATAATATCTCAATATATTATAATCATCCACGTATGACATATTCATACACTTTATCAAATATTCGTTATTCACATAATGCATTCTAGTAAAATACTTTTTAAAGTAAAACTCACCTGATCTTTTTAGCAAAGGTCCTTCAAACTTTCCTCAAAACAGATTAACTTTTAACCCCGATCCTTAGTATCTGAAACTAATTAAAATGTACATACTCTTTAACACGTAAACAGGTAATTCACACTTTTCGCAACCCACTATTACGAAAACCTCACTTCTCGCAACCCATAGTTGCGAGTTCCTTACTTTTCGCAACCAACAGTTACGAAAATCTCACTTCTCGCAATCCATAGTTGCGAGTTCCTTACTTTTCGCAACCAACTGTTGCGAAATCCTAACTTTGCGTTTTAGTTACTTGCGCAAAGTGGACCTTTCGCAACCAAGGCTTGCGAATTCCTACTTTTCGCAAAAACACTGTTCATCGTCTTTTTCAGAAAAGTTCAGTTCATTTGCAGGAATCCATCTTATACCCAGATTTTGTACAGAAGTATTCTAAACTCCTTTTAACACCTAAAATTGTAACTAAATTCACAAATTCTTCTAAAATTACCTAAACCCACTTCAAAGTTCAAATGAAACCTAATTCTCATAAAAGAGAGTTTAAATCAGAAAATTACCTCTTTGATTTTACTGCACCAAACACAAAATCCCAGCTGAGTATCTTTAATCTTCTTCTTCTTCTTCTTCGATGGTTCTTCTTCTCTCTCTTTCTCTGCCGTGAACAAATTCACACACACACACTATTTGGGTTTTGCTTGAAAGTCTCAAAAATGAGATATTTCCTCTAATTAGACTACTGAGTCGGTTTTGGGTGAAGATTGTTTTCACCTTTAACCAATTAAACCCCACTTTTCTCTTAATTGACATAACTCACCCCCAAACTTCCCAATACAATTTAAAACTTACCCTTTTAACTTCTAATTCCTCAAATACTATAGTAAAGACTTATAAAATATTTAAATTTAATTTAAATAAAATACCTGGTTATTACAATCTTGAATTAATCTACAGAAGGGGTTAATTCAAGGGGGAGCCAAAAAGGAGAAGTGATCAACCGAATCCACAGAAGTCGGGTAGTTTGCCGAGCAAAGAAGAACCAAAGGAAGAATGTCTCGCACAAAACCTTTTTCCAAAACAATTTTCTAGGACACCAATTTCCAAATATGTCCTAAAACAGTGTTTAAAACAATTAAAACTTTGGATGATCAAAAAGTTTTATGAATTTTCAGTTATTAGAAATTTTCTCTCATATAGCCTCTGCTGGGTCCAACAGAGCCTTAGAACCTCTGTAAAATGAAATTTTGTACTAAAAGTTCTATCGATCATTTCCAATGTATTTTCAAACATTTTTGGTAAAGGTGCAGGCTCAAAGAAGATAAAGAGTAGGTTTCAGACCACAGATCTCATTCCACCACATAGCTTCTGTCGTTCTGATACTTGGCTTTTTATGGAAATTCTGTAACATGCGGGTTATTTCTGAGAGTGGCAGTCATCCAGAAGTAGAAACACCCACGTGCCAAGCATTAATGGGCCGCGCACGACGTCTAATCGTGCTCTGACACCTCTGACGTGGCAAATTTTCATTGGAAGTGCATGCCACACGTTCCTCTGAAACGTTGCTCCAGCTGTAGAACTCGAGTGCGGACCCCAAACCAACATTGAATTCACCTTTTAACCACGGAATTCTATCCGTTTCTACCCCACTATATAACCCCGTTTACCTCCTCTCCTAATCCTTTTACGAATTTACTGCTATCTTCTTCTCCGGCGAACCTTGCAAAAACCTGCAACTCCTACTTTTCACTCACTTTCTTCAAGATTAATGAAATGGCTTCCACCTCTAACTCTCCGGCGAACTCCCCAGCCCAATCTGAGCACTCACAGAACCCAACAATGGCCAGAAACTTAGAACAAGACAACTCATGGGAATCAGTGGCCTTTTCTTCGACCATCCACCTTCAAAACTTCCTGGAACATGAACACTTTGAACGTGTTATTCCCCTTAAACCCAACAATCACTTTGTTGTTCCCTCAAAAACTGCATTTGGGAAAGAACATGCCATTTTGCTTAACATTCTGGAAAACCATTACCTTAACCCTCTGCTAACCAAAACCGTCAAAAGAATCCCTGCCAGATACCTCAACCAACTCTGGCAGAGCTGCAGTTACGACCAAGAAGATAGACAAATCAAGGGATACATATCTAAACCTGACCAATCTGAATTCCTTGAACTCAAGTTGAACAGAACTATGTTCTCTCTTGAGTTTGGTCTACACACCAGAGGACTTCTAGGCATCAAGAAGTATGCAAAGGATCCTTCTGATACAGAGCTCTGCACATTCGCAGAGATGTTGGGGTACAATGCCCACTTGAAGAAGAGGAACGATTTCAGAAGAAACAGGTTCCCTCCTCTATGGAATACCCTCTTCTCAATCCTAAACAGGTGCCTAACTGGGAAAGTGGGAAGTCCAGATCAAACCTCTCACCAAATCACGGTAATAATGTACGGGGTGTACATTGATTTGCCTCTGGACTATGCCACTTTAATGATGCAAGAAATGGTTAACACTATCGACCATAGAATTTCTTCTCAGAGTGCAAAAGGACCCACAAGCAAAGATCTTCCCCCACTACAATATCAGAGAATCCTATGTATCCTTCTAGAGCCTCTGCTTCTATTAGAAAAATGGCCAATGGAGGGCCCAACTGCTAAAATGTACCCTATGGCAAAGAACACCCCAACAGAGCACTTGGAAGGATACAACTTCTGCAGACCTCTGCCAACCGCACTTCTGGGATATGCTAGTGATGAGAACCTTAAGTTAGCATATATACGCGATCACAGGACTCCAGAACCTAGTCCTGTGACACCCCCGCGTTTAGAAGCCCCCTTAGGATCTAAGGTAGTCGATAGGATGAGTGATGAAGAGTGGGCAATGGCCTTTGCTAAGCATGAGAAGGTTCAACAAAACTTCCATCTTCTGCGCAGCACAATTACCTCTGCTTCAATGAGTAAGACCTCTTCCACCCCCTCCAAACCGAAGAAAGCCACCAAGGCAAAGAAGACTATTGAGGGAACCTCTGCTATTCCTGAACAAACCCAACAATCACCACCACATGAAACCATGGTTGAATCCTCTGCACCTCCCCCTCTTCCGAAAGAAAAGAAAAATAAGACAAAATCCAAATCTTCTGAGGAGGATACACACAAACCTAAACGCAAGAAAAGCAAGAAGAAAACTAAGAAACCCCAATCACCTCTGCAGACTATCGCAGAGGAAGCCGAAATGGAAGAAGAAGCTCTTCGTACAGAAGATCAGGGTGAACAACCTCTACAAACACCCACTCCGATTAATTATGCAGATCAGGGTGACTTCTCAACCTTCCTTGAAAACCCCTAAATTGCTAATACCTTGGATACCTCAGGGTGGAACTGTGAAGCCCTCTCAAATTGGTCAACTGAAAACCCAGACTTCAGAGTCACAGACGCTGACTCTAATGTGGAAGAAGATGACAGAACCCCTGGGAACATTCAGGCAAATACTACTGAAGTAATCCAGAACCCCTTCCTCCATTCCTCTCATCCCGGATATGATGTACTAAGGAAAAGCCCAGAGGATATGGTAGAAGCCGAAGGAAATCGGGCAGAGGTAGAGGCTAGCACAGAAGTATAGACTAGGATAGAAACCTCTACCTTAGGGAGTATGACTGCAGAGGAAGATTTAAAAGATGCCGAAGGTAGTAGAGGCACATAACCTAAACCAACTCCCAGTGCAACCCATATTTCTGACATCGCCAGTCTAGTGGCAAAAGATGTTATTGAAAAATAGCAGCATAGCTCGAGCCCAACCCCTGCAAACCGGATAGAGGAACTTCTTTCCTCCTTTGTGCCATTGATAACCGGGGAAACCATTCCAAGGGAGTCCTCTCCAAAGGACTCACCTTTAGCTCGTGATCAATCGCCCCGGATCACATCTGAAATCCCCGCAGAGGAATTTGTTTCCTCTGCTATACGCACACACTTAAGTCCAATCGGCTCTTCAGAGGAGCCTAGAGTGCACAAAGACGAAGGGACTCTAGATAAGTCCCCAAGTCAACCTAAGGATATTCTTGTACCCATCTCTGGAGTGGATCAGGACAATGTTCTTACTAGAACTTTTGTAGAGAATGAGGCCTCAAAAATCTCTACTCAAGGATCAGAAGGAAATCCTTTCGTCCTCAACATCAAAACAGGGACGAAAGAAGGTGTCCAAGAAACAGGGACAAACTCTGGGGATGCATGTGTTCCCCCAGAGGTTACATTAGGTCCACATGTCTCAAGGGATTAGTTCCAAACCCTTGTCACCTCTGTGACCCACTCGTTGAGAGAGTTGAAAAGCTCTCTTGACTCTTTTGCAGATTCAACAAAGAGGGCCATTACTGATCTGAACACCAAAGTGGACAACCTGTCCACAGAGGTGAAAAATGCATGCGCCCAGATGAATTCAACTGCAACCACCTCTGCTGCCACTATTGCCTCTGAATTTGAAAAGGCCACTACAAGTGCATTTCAGGCCTCTGTCAGATATCTTCTTGACCAGCTAAAGAAGGAACAAACCTCTACCTCTACGGGCCTAACTCCAGAACACCTAAAGAAGGCCTTAGAGCAAGTCCAAGAGCATACTACAAAAGAAACTCAAGCCATGAAGCCCTCCGACTACATGACCAGAGCACAGCTGACAGAGCTTGGGCAAGGGATACTCGACCAAGTGACAGAGTTCATCAGAGACTTCACCACAGCGAACGCAAACTATGTGAAGGACTTTCATGCAAGTGTGGGGTGACTACGATTCAACTCCGAAGCAGCGATTGCCTATATGCTCGGTATTTGTGACGATCTATGTGCTAAGATGATAGCAGCAGGGGCCACCCAACCAAAGAAGCCATCTTCAACATGCCGAGTAGAGGGTATATCGGATAAAAGGCAGGATGACTCTGATGATGATTCGGAAGGACCATCAGATCATCCTGAGGGGGAGAAGAGGACAAAGAAAGCGACTAACAGAGGTTTACCAGATCCACCTCTCAACGCAGAACCCCTATCCCAAGTACCGGAATCTGAAACACAAGAAGGAACCCAACAGAAGACCACAAAGGAAACACCCACCGCTGTGGAAACCACCCCCAAACCAACCGAACATGTTCAGATCCCCACACCATCTGAAGAAGACAAACTCCCTTCACGAACACCAAAACCTACAGAAGAAACGCAACTACCATCCCCTACACCACAAACTGAACAGAGGAAATCTCTATCGCCCACACCCAAAACAACAGAACAAACCAAAACCAAGTCTATTGCTCACAAACAAAGGAAATATCTGAGCAAAACCACAGAAGCCTCACCAACCAAACCCACATCACCAACCAAGCCCTCAGAAGCACAAGTGCCAAAACCAACAGAGGCAACCCCTACAACTCCAGAAGCACTCCCACCTAAGCCCTCTGAAACCCAAAGGACAAATCCAACAGAGGAAACCTAACAACAGAAGCCGATGGCAAGAGACAAGGACAAGGGGATAGCGACAGAGGAACCGAATAAGAAAAGGCCAAAGCATCAACCCGCAGAAAAACTGATGAAGAGCGCTTTTGTTACACCTAAGCTCGAAGAAGAAGATTGAGCTTATGGACTCACTCCTCTGTCAACCATTCCCACAAAAGATCTCAAGGCCAAACCTTCAGAAGATCGAGTGGCCAAACTTAAAAGTGACTTGGATGCTCTGCGGAAACTGATGCCACCACCTCCAGTTCAGCAAAGAAAAATAGAAGAGGTGGTGCACAAATAGTTATACAGCAGAGCAGTCAACGATCCTATGCCACCATCTATCCTGCACCCTGACTATCTTAAAGAGCTACGAGATCAATTCTATAGAAACAAATCCAAATCCATCAAAGAAGTCTTCTCAAACTCCAAGATAGATAAGGTCATCTACTGCAAGTTGTCCCATACCCGCGGAAAAGAGGTTTACTACAACCTCTACAAAGTGAAGAGGATGGACAGATCAGAAACCACGTTCTCAGATGTAGATCTGAGAAATCTAAACCTCTATGATCTACCTGATCTTCTGAGTTGGGCAAGGCAGAACTATAGCCACAGACTAGAAGTCCAAGGAGCTTACCGAGAAATCAGGATGGCCATGCGCAAAAGACTTCTGATGTATAGCATGACTGACTTCCAACTGGGACTCGACCTTGGGGTAAAAGGTTTAAGTGTCCCGCCACCAGAAGTTGACTGCCCCTCCTCTGCCAGCCCAAACTCTATCATCACTTTTCCAAGGATTGGGTATGTCTATCAAGATCCTGCTGGAAAGTCGAAGCTATTCCTAGAGGTTGATTGTCAAAAATACGCAACAAGTACTCTGGTAGAGTTTAGGGCCAACCTCTTGAAGCACAGAGGAACAGAGTTCATGGATCAAGCTCTCGCAAACATATTGATAGAGGTCATCGACACTATGATAAACTTCAGAAACCTCTGCATAAAAATATACCGTGAGCTCAGAGATGGAGGACTCGGAGGACACAAGTTCAACGACTTCCCAAACGCAAGAGTCTGACATCCATAACCTTCCTCTGTTTACTTTTCACATCATGTACTGTAATTAAATGTACGTGCCTCTGGCACAATCTTATATGAAGAGTAAACTTTTAACAGAGGTCAAATACCTTCTGTCGTGTACTTAGCCTAGAAAACCATGCATTTTTCAATTTTTTTATTTTTCAATACTTATGGGGAGATTGTTAGCTCCAACTTCTGTAGTTTAAGAAGTATTGATAAATAGGCTAAGTATATAGGCATCGACAGAGGCCTCTGCCAAGTCACCGAGTGAAGACCGAAGTGAAGAATCAACAGAAGACATTTACAGAGGACAAGGCCACAGAGCCTCTGTCATTGTTGACAGAGCTTCTGTGGTATGAAGACTGAAGACTTAGAAGATTACCTGAAGATCAAAGTGAAGACGATCGTGCTTCTCACATTTTCTGTTGTACGAAGATCCTGAAGATCGTTCGTATAAGGCGTGCCCTGACAACTCCAAGTGTCAACCTCTGATGGGATACAGCATTGGCAGAAGACGGTGCACTACATTAACGTTGTACCTGTAGCAGTCCCACGATCGTGTCTTGTACCCTTAGTACTTCTTGTCTCCCCTTTGTCCCCTAGTGAATAGTATAAATAGAAGGCTCATGTTGAGCTCTCCTATTAACCTTGCACGACACACACACCCATTAGAGCAGAATTCCATTTAACCTTCGATGTTCTTAGGTGTTCTTTATAATCAATATACAGTGAATCATTGAGTTAAACATCTGTGTTATTTATATTTCACGTATTTGATATTGTGTGTTTATCTACCTAGAATATATCTTTAGTTCGCTAAAACACTTCCACACACTCTAATCTGTTTGAACTATTAGATATAAATATCATTGCTGAGTAAAATCGGGATCAACAGATACCCAGGCTGCAACTCCCACTCCTCGAAAGAGAAAACACTCCTCTACCTCTCTTGATGCTCAAAGGAACAAGAAAACCAAAGAGTAACCCCCTAATCCTTCCCAGGCTGAAGACCTAGCGTCTGTCTCTCTACAGACTACGTTGGATGGTTTCGTGGAACGCTCCTCCACAACTGCTGAAGCCACCCCTTCCATACCAACTTCAACGTCTCTAAACGCTGAGGTTATTAACTTGGAACAGAACCTCCCTCCCTCAGTACCTATAAGTACTGCGGAAGTCATTCCCAGCGGATCCAACGCTGAATCTGGCACCCCAACCCTCTTCACAACTCTCACTCCTCCCACTACTTCTTTGGTCAATCCATCTATTCCTCTCTTCTCCACAACTAAATTCATTCATCTGAGTGACTCATCTGCTGAAGAACTACAGCGGATGAAAGATTTAAATAAAGGACCTGCGAACACCTCCAAGCGTCAAGGCTCTCTGAAAGGTGACATAGAAACTTTTTCAGGTTATCGATCCTTTGAGGACTTCGTCAACCATCCCGCGGGTATACACAACATCCTAAACACTCCTCTCTCAAAATCCCTAACTTCTGAGCTTTCCTTTGTTCATAAGTTGTTAACTGTTACAGGTCCTAATTTGGGAGATATCGACAACTCCCTAAAAGCTCTGTCAACAAAGGTGGAATCTTTCACCACCACTCTCTCCACAAACTCTTCAGCGGTTACAAACGCTGGATAGGCTCTCAAAACCCTCACTGATGAGGTGAAAGGCAAAGCCTCCAATGCTGATCTGGAGAAGGTGGAAGGTAGCATTGGAAATTTTGCAACTACTCTCGCTGACAACTCCACCTCCATCAACAATCTCAACTTCACCAACATCACCCTGTCCAGCGAAGTCACATCGCTGAAGACAGCGGTTGGTAACCTTCAGGGAGAGGCGTCTTCCTTGAAGACGGATGTCAGCACCGCTACCAACCTATTGCAGTAAATCCTTGACCGTCTGAACGCTCCAACATGCACTCCCTCACATTTCACTCAGACGGATCGAGAAGCCCTTCAAAAGATCAGTCCTATTATATCTGGCCTGGAAGACAGATTAGCTGCGATTGAAACCTACGTTGGGGTCACTGGCCTAGAAGACAGTGACCCAATGCACGCTGATGCTGCTGCTGCTAAAATTCCAGTTACCTACGTCATCCATTATGTGGAAGAGGGGGAGAAGAATCAAGAAGATCTTCCCCATAATGTTGAGGGGGAGAAGAAAAATCTGGAAGACCTTCCCCATAACTCTGAGGGGGAGGGTATTATTTCTGATGTTGCTGATAAACCTTAGGGAATTGAAACCCCTGAGGGAACCGAGAAACCTCCCTCTGAATGTAAGGGGGAGCAACTCAATGAAGCTGATGCTGATGTCACAGAACCCTATGCTGTTGAGGAAGAATCTGAAGAAGAAGCTGAAGACGATGAAGACATCGATATCGCTGACGACGAACCATCAGCATCACCTGATAATAATGATGATGATGACGGCGACTTCTTCATCCAACCAGCAAAGGCCCCTGCTCAAAAAGGGGTTATGATAAAAGAATCATCAGGGGAGGGGACAACGAAAAAGCCTGCAACAACTGAAGCTGACAAAGGCAAGAACAAAGGTGTCTCATCTGAAGACAACTTGGCTATTCTCTTCAGTAAGCCATTTTTTCAGGTAACATACACTCTCTTCCCTTACACTACATCTCTGCTTTATCCCTTCTCAACCTCAGTTCTCCTCTCCATAAAACCTCTATACACTTAAACTTCATTCTTTCTCTATCTCTTCTCCTAAATTATCTTACTCAAATGATCGTTATATTTCAGCTAGTCCTCTCCCCTGCTTGAGGATCCAGCTGAAGTTCCTCCATCTGCATCAACAATAAATCCAGCTTCTATCGCTGAAGAAATAATCCCAGTCTTAGACTTCACTGAGACTGATGAACCAGAAGAACAACTACTCTCTCATAAAAACATACTATTCTTAGCTCCTCAAAAGCTAAGTGAAGAGGAGCAGAAACGGAGAGAAGCAATGATCAAACAGCTTGAAGATCAGCGAATCATCCGCCTGTGAGTCTTAGATCCGTGCAACGAACAATGAAATCAAAAGATTAAACAATCAAGTATACGATTTCAACTGGTCATCTCAATTATGCTTTCAATTGAGAGAGAATTACAATACGTAGTAGGAAAGAAACTAAGACAACTAGCCTAATTTTCTAAGGGTAATGAACTATTTATATGGCGGGCCCTTGGTTAACAAGCCCACGGCCCGTTCTAATAAGGCTCAAATACAAGAATTACAAATTAAACCCTAAACTTTAATTCAACATAAATCGACCCTAACAATCTCCCCCTTTGAATTGAAGTTCGATTTGGCGCCAGTTCGCTACATATCTTTTTCGGAGCGCGAAGTGTGTTGGTTCCCGTTTTGTTTAAACAAGATTATCATATCTATTTGTTCAAGTTTAAGTATGATGCGGAAGCGTATTTGAAGAACTAACAGATATGTTTGATAGATTTAGAACACAATATAAATAAACAGTGAACAGGAAATAATAACTCAAAGTTTACTGAATATATATACATCAAGAACAGATTCAAGAACAGTGAGTAAGCAAAGCTTTAAAACAGATATGACTCTCAAAGTATATAAGCTATGTGTTCTTGACGTTTTTCTCTCTCAATTCTCGATTCTTGAAGAACTCAACATGAGTCTTCCTTATATACTACTCTAAGGGGACCATAAAGCATACGGTACTATTCAGAATGGACGGTATGAATAGTTGGACGGATGGCATGAACAGTTGGATGTGCTGTATTGCATTTAATGCAGCAGACGTCTATTATGTATTAAGCCCTATTGAATCCAATCAGAGTTTGACACGTTGAAGATGGACAGGGCATGCTAACATGCAAGTTGATGAACAGGTCCAGTAACAGTAGCAAGATATTATAAATATCTTCAAGTCCTTGTTGAAGACCGCAGAGGCTCTGTGAAGTGTCACAGAGGTTCTGCGGTTTGGTCCTTTGTAGAGCAGTCTTCACCGAATTCCGAGTCTTTGGTCTTCTTTGCGCGTATTACAGAGCTTCTATAGGAGGCCTCTTTAGCTTCTGTAGCTTCTCGACCTTGATCTCTCGGTGAGTTCGGCAGAGCCTCTGTAAGAGGCTTTCTTCACTTGGCCTATTTTTCACTACTTCTAAATACTTCTATGATTAGGAAGATTGAAGCTAACAAAGTGTACCTCGAACCATCTGATTGCACGGCGGTAGTTGATGCGATCTTCAACCATCTCCAAGGAATTCCGAGCAGTTGTTTCATTCAGATTACGGACATACGAGAACCTTGGATTTTCAGATTCGTGCTGAATTATTTTCCGAAGAGCATCTTGTACTTTGAAGAGCGTGCCATCGCAGAATCAATCTACCTGACTGAACCGCATAAATCTTTTCTCTTTCTGTTCGTTGATGTAGACAATCCCAAATTCAGGTTCTAGAAGCATAGCGTTCTCGGGATACATATTTAACTCAGGAGCTAGCAGATTCGGATTTATCAGATTTACCTTCTTCGCTCTGTTCTCGATTGCCATTTGAATATCCGTTAGATAAGACATCATAATTGTACGGACCACAAATCGACGAACAGCTTCGAGCACCTTTGTAACTGGTAGCGGTTGGATAGTTCTTAAATGAAGGTCTTTCAGAATTGCCAGGAAGTCAAACGGTCGGAGGTGCTGGAAGTCGGCTTCAGAAAATTTCCCTTCATTCCCATCTTCACGTCGGACAGTGAATACAGGATAGACAATTTTCATGATGCGGCTGGACTGTATGTTGAGTACCTCTGTGATCTGATGCTTGGTTCTGACTTGGCTGACTGGAAGAGACCGCTTCATTGTGTTGATGTACCGGCGTTGGTATTTGGAATTGAAGTTGTAAATACCAAGGCAAAAGGTCGGCTCGATTGTGCGAAGTTTGTGCACGAACAACTTCTTCAGGGATTCCTCCCAGGTGAGGAGTGAGTATCGTGATCTTCTCCCAACGGATTTGTTGCTGTTGAGGAGGTGGGAGATCAGAAGTTGTCGGTTGCTAAGGAGATGTCTGAGTATTGGCAGTTGAGGTCTCGGGTCTTGTTGAAGTTTCATCGGGTTGAGCAGAGTGAACGGGAGGAGAACCATATAAATTCTGGAGCAGGAACTGATCATAATCAATATTGTCATCGTCATCAGTAGGGAAAACCAAATTTACCTGGAGATTTGCGGCACTATCGGCTTTTTCATACCATGCATCTTCGGTCTTGTTAGATCTGAGTTTTGTCAATAAACTAAGTGTTAAAGGTCTGATGAGAAGACTCAGATGTTCTGATATGAAGGGTCAGAGTTCTGACTAAGAAGGCTCAGAAGGATCGCTTTGAAAGTTTGAGAAGAAGAGTCAGAAGTCTGAGAAGAAGAGTCAAAAGTAGAGCTAGAAGTTTTGAGAAGCCTTGTCAGAAGAACGTTCAGAAGTTCTGAACTACCTGTTCAGAACTTATAACTAGATACTTTCCTTAGTGTTTAGTTAACTAATTAGGACACGTGTATTGTTCCTATTAGTCATTCATATTTGTACTGTAGCTTTAATATTTCCGTTGCAGTATATATAGTAGTTAGCACTACATTGCTAACTGATTTTTTCCCGAATATATTTGTATTCTCTTTTTGTAATCTTTGAGATTCTCTCCCTCTAAGATCTGTAATTCTGTTCTTCATTGAATACAATTGGGCTTGATCATATTACTTCTCAATTACTGTTTCATACATTGTTGTATTGATTGTAAGAGTAAATCCTGGACTTACAATTGGTATCAGAGCCACTCAACAAACAAATTTGTTCAAGATCGTGATCGCGAAGGTTTATTGATCAAATTTTTGAAGAATTCTTGATTCGTTCAAAAATCGATTCCGCTGCTAGTTCTAATTCTTGAATTCTTTGCAATTCTTGAATTAATTGATTGTCTTTCGATCAAGAAATTCAAATTTGTCTCTCTGTTGAAAATTCTTACAATCATGTCTTCTAAAGAATATCTCGCTATGGGATCTGAAACAAAGCCACCTGTTCTAATTCCTGAAGAGTACCAACAATGGAAAATACGAATGATCCAATTCTTGGATAACATAGATGAGAATCTAATGGTCTATTCGAGAAGGTCCTATCGAAGTCTACATTGATGTGGAAGCAACTCCTGAAACAGAAACAACTCCAGAAATTCCGGCAACAAGGGTGTAGAAGAACTATTCTCAATACACAGCAGAACAGAAAAATAGGCATGCAATAGACAAAAGAGCGATCACATTGATGACACTTGCAGTACCGAATGAAGTTCTTAACAGAATTGATAGTGGTTCATCAGCCAAGGAAATGTGGGATGAACTGGAAAGACAAATGTTAGGAACTGTCAGATCGATACAAGCTAAGTTAAATCAAAGCATAAATGCTTATGAAAGGTTCAAGGCTAAAGAATCTGAAAGCTTAACTCAGACATATAGTAAATTCTGTACTATACTAAATGATTTGAGAAGGAATGGGCTGAAAAAGACAAAGTCAGAAATTAATTACAAATTTCTGAACAGTCTAAACTCTGAATGGTCATCATTTGCTATAAGTCTACAAATGAATAAGGATATGTGTGAAGAAGATCTAAATGATCTATTTTGTGTTCTTAATCAGCATGAGGACTCTGTTAAGATTGTGGTTGAAGAAAAGAAAAATGTTGCAGAACAATTAGCTTTTCTGTCAAAGTCCAAAAGTGTGAAAACACCCAAGAAGGCAGCATATCTATCTGAGATACCAAATCTGGAGGAGTCTGATAAGGAAGAGGGATCAGAAGAAGATGAGGATATCAAAATGATTGCTGAAAAGTTGGCCTTGTTGACTAATACTTTCAACAAGAGGTATGGAAAAGGAAAATATCAGGGCAAGTTCAGGAAAGAGCAGGGAAGTTCAGATTTCAAGAAAAGAGAAGAGAGAGGAGAAAGTAAGTATGAAAAGAAGGAATAAAGAAGGGAAGAAAATAGAGAAGAGAAGGAAGTAAGAAAAGAGAAGAATCTGTGCTTCAAGTGTGGAAAGTCTGGCCACTTTGCAAAGGATTGCAAAGTGAAAATTGTGAAAGATTATGAGTACTATACCAAAAAGGCTCAGCTGGCGAAGAAAAGAGATGATAAAGTGGCATTGTTAGCTGAACAAGAAAACTGGTTCTACTACACGTCAGATAAAGATGACTGCATAAACTTTTCACAGATGCAAAGTTATATGGCAAAGATGAAGAATGAGGATGACTCTGACTTTGAAGATGCTTATTCTGAGTCATCTACTGAGGTACATTCTGCACTTGAAATAGACTTAATGACACAGATTGGTGAAATGAAAACTGAATTTGTTAAACTAACAAAACAAATTAAAGGAGAAAGAAATTTAGTTAACAAATTCATAATTGAAAAAGAAGTAATAAAAGAACAATTTGAGGAATCTGAGATTGAGAAACAGAAAATTAAAACTGAAAATTCTGAGTTGATGAAAAATCTTTCTGAATTAAAAATTGAGCTTTCAAAAGTTAAGGATGAAAAGGGTGATTTACAAATAAAGTTTAATATGCTATTTGAGGAAAGAAAGAATTTATACACCAAAATCAAAGAATTAGAAGATCTTAACTTGAAAAGAGGTCAGACTCATCAAACATTAAATCTTCTTACAAGCAATGTAAAAGATACAAGATTTTATAATCCAAAGAAGGGATTGGGATTGGAAGAAAATGTTGTTTTAAAAAGAGCTCCAGTAAACTTGTATGATTTTGATAAGCTTCATGTTCCCAAACCAAAAACTCCAGAAGTTGTTGAAGTCTTTATAAGACCTGCAAGTTCCATCACAAGTTCTGACAACTTACAGAAATCAAGTTCTAAAAAGCCCAAAGAGATAGTTTCTGAGTTAAAAACAGAAAAATCAGATGTTTCAGAAGAAAAAGTTAAGAAAGAAATTTCTAAACCAAAAGAAGAGAAACCAAAATACAATGATACCAAATTCAAATATGACTCTTTAAATGTCAGCTACAAAAATAAACAACAAAGTTTTTCTTATTCTGACATAGAAAGTATATTTGATACTAATAAGGTTTCTGAAATAGTAAGTCAGAAATCTGAGTCTTCTAATCAGAATTCTGATTGTTCTAATCAGTCTTCTGATTCTGAAGGTCAGAAATCTGAGTCTACTAATCAGAATTCTGATTCAAAAAGTCAGAATTCTGAGTCAACTGAAAATTCTGAAACAAAGTCAGAAGACTTTCTAGAACTTGAAAAGAGATTTAATCTTGTATGTCAAGAACTTGAGGACTTAAGGAAAGCTTATGATGAACTTGAAAATGACTTATGTGATTTGGATTTTGATCTTAAAAATGCTTTAAAAGAAAAGAATATTTTTATTCTGAAAATAACAGAGCTTGAGAAACTGAAAGCTGAATATGATCTGTTCAAGATTAATGCTCTAAAAGAAAATGATAAATTCTTTAATGAATCAAGTACATATGAAAAAGGTGAATCATCTAATTCATTTTCTAACAAACATAAGTTGAATTTTCCAGAAAAAGAGGAAAGCAAAAGGAAAGATGATCTGAAAAGAGTTCCTGAGAAGACTGAATTGAATTCTGATTCTGTACCAAAAGCTCATAGTTTCTGTAATAAATGTACATGTACTTTGAAAAATAGAAATAAAAATGAAAGGACTTATGGTACAAACTTGTTGTTACTTGCACATAAAAATCTGACTTGTGTTCAATGTAAAAGTGATTCTTTTCAATATTCTCATAAATGTCCAATAACAATAACATATGTTTCATTCATAAGAAAAGATATTCAGAATACAGAAAAGAAGAATGATTATGTTCCTCAAACTCAGAGAAAAGAAAAGATAAAAGAAGTGAATCATCAAGTTAAAGTCAAAACAAAGTATGAGAAAGTGAGAAATGTGAAAGAAAAGAAAGTTGAAAACATTGCAAAATCAAAAGTTACACCTTTCAAGAAGAAATTGAAAAAATTTGTGAACATAAAATGTTCTGACTTCATAAAAGTGCAAGGCAAATGGTGTTTAAAGAAAGATTTTGAATGGAAAGTAAAAGGCGCTTTTGTTAAATCAAATGACAAAGCTAACAAAGAAGGACCCATTCCAAAATGGGTACCTAAAACTAACTGACTGTTGTTGCAGGGCTGTCATGTGTGGTTTTTAGATTCAGGAGCTTCAAGACACATGACAGGTCAGAAGTCTTTTCTATCAAACTTCACAGAAAAGGCTGGAGGAGCAGTAAACTTTGGAAATAACAGCAAAGGTCAAGTTAAAGGTTATGGGGATTTAACAAAAGGAGATCTGACAATTCAAAAAGTTTTTTGTTGTTGAAGGATTACAACATAATCTTTTCAGCATAAGTCAGTTTTTAGACAGTCTTTGTCAAATCAAGTTCCAAATAACAGGTTGCATGATTTTAATTGAAAAGGATGTTAAAGTCTTCTGGGCCAAAAGACATATGGATTTATTTGTGGTTAACTTTTCAAAATTACAAACATTAAATCATGTTTGTCTTTTATCAAATTCAACTGCAAATGAATGCTGGCTATGGCACAGAAGATGTTCTCATCTAAATTTCAAAGATCTTGATAATCTTGTGGCAAAACATCTGGTTAAAGGTCTACCAAAAATTAAATTTGAAAAAGAATCATTATGCTCAGCTTGTGAAATGGGCAAGATGAAAAAGAGTTCTCACAAATTAAAAATGGACTCATCTTGCAAAGCACCATTATAAATGATTCATACTGATCTTTGTGGTCCAATTTCAGTTCAATCTATGGGAGGAAAGAAATACATGCTTGTAATTGTTGATGAATATTCCAGATACACATGGGTTGAGTTCTTGAGAGCTAAGTCAGAAGCTGCTACTACATTGATAAACTTTATCAAAAGAATTCAAGTTCTCTTACAACTTTCAGTTCAGAAAATCAGAAGTGATAATGGAACAGAGTTCAGAAATGAGACACTTCAGAATTTTTTAGAAAGTTCTGGGATTTCTCATAATTTCTCTGCTGTCAGAACTCCTCAACAAAATGGTGTTGTTGAAAGGAAAAACAGAACTCTAGTTGAAGCTGCAAGAACCATGCTGGCTTATTCAAATCTTTCAACCTTCCTATGGGCTGAAGCAATAGCAACTGCTTGCTTTACACAAAACAGAACTTTAATCAATAAAAGATTAAATAAGACTGCTTATGAACTGATAAATAAAAGAAAACCATTAATCAAATTCTTTCATGTTTTTGGTTGCAGATGCTATGTTCTTAAAGACAGAGAAAATCTTGCCAAATTTGATAAAAAGGCAGATGAAGGATACTTTGTTGGTTATTCACTAACTTCCAAAGCATTCAGAATCTACAATAGAAGAACCAAGAGAATGATGGAAAGCATCAATGTAACATTTGATGAAGCCAGAATGAAGATTTTTGAACAAGACAGTTCAGAACTCATGCAGAACAAGACAAATATGACTTCTGATACAAACTCTAATCCTATTTGTTCAGAACTCAATTTATTGTTTAAGGATGCTTTTCTAGAACTAATTTATGATTCTTATGCAGAATATGAAAACCCAAAGATGGTAAACGAGATGAAAAATAGAACTCCAGAAATAGTTCAATCAACTGTAATTTCTGATAAAGGTCCATCTGAAGAATGTCCAAATCTGATAAATACAAGTGGTGAAAATTCTGAACCTTGTACTCAGAATTCTGATCCTTGTGTTCAGAACTCTGAACAAGCCACTCAGAATTCTGACTTCACTGCTCAGAATCCAAACTTGGATACATCTTCTATACATGTATCAGAACAAGGGGACAACTCAGAATTACAAGCAATTATTGATGAGAATGATACAAACAATAACTTTTCAGAGATTGATGTGCTTCCCAGTGCAAATAAATGGACTAAAAATCATTCTATTCATCAAGTAATAGGTGATCCATCAGCAGGAGTAAAGACCAGATCAGCTACAACAAATGAAGCAATGTTTGCTGGTTTCTTAAGTGTGATTGAACCAAAGAAAGCTAATGAAGCCCTAGAGGATCCAGATTGGATTTCAGCAATGCAAGAGGAATTGCTCCAATTTGAAAGAAATAAAGTTTGGAGACTCATTCCAAAGCATGAAGGTAAATCTATTATTGGAACTAAATGGGTATTCAGAAACAAAAAGGATGAGTCAGGTGTTGTTATCAGAAACAAGGAAAGATTGGTTGCTAAGGGATACTGCCAACAAGAGGGAATTGATTATGATGAGACATTTGCACCAGTGGCAAGAATAGAGGCAATCAGAATATTTTGGGCCTATGCTGCACACAAAAATTTCAAGGTGTATCAAATGGATGTCAAATCAGCCTTTTTAAATGGCAAACTTAATGAAGAGGTGTATGTTCATCAACCTGAAGATTTTGTTGATCCAGAATTTCCTGATCATGTTTATATTTTAGACAAAGCTTTATATGGTCTAAAACAAGCACCAAGAGCCTGGTATGACACTCTTACTCAATACTTGTTAGCTTCAGGTTTCAAGAAAGGTAAGATTGACACAACTTTGTTTTTAAAGAAACAAGGTGATGATTTAATTCTTATTCAGATTTATGTTGATGACATAATATTTGGTTCTACCAGTCCAGAATTATGTGATAATTTTTCTAAAACCATGTCATCTGAATTTGAAATGAGCATGATGGGTGAGCTGAATTTTTTCCTTGGTATTCAAGTCAAACAATTACCAAAGGGTATTTTTATAAATCAAGGAAAATATGTCAGAGATATTCTGAAAAGGTTCAAAATGTCTTATTGTGCTTCTATGAGAACTCCAATGGCAACAAACATAAAGTTAGATGCTGATCTCAAAGGAGTTTCAGTAGATACCAAACTCTATAGAGGCATGATTGGATCATTACTTTATCTGACTGCAAGTAGACCAGATATTATGTTTTCTACTTGTTTCTGTGCTAGATTTCAATCTAACCCAAAAGAATCACATATGTTGGTTGTCAAAAGGATTTTAAGATATCTCAAAGGATCACCTGATCTAGGTTTATGGTATCCAAAAGAAACTGATTTCAAATTAACTGCTTTCACTGATGTTGATCATGCAGGAAGTAGGTTGGACAGAAAAAGTACTTCTGGTGCTTGTCATTTTTTGGGGGATAAGATAGTGAGTTAGGCATCAAAGAAACAGAATTGTGTGTCTACTTCAACTGCTGAGGCAGAGTATGTTGTTGCTGCTGCTTCATGCTCTCAAACTTTGTGGATGAGAACACAACTCATGGACTATGGATATCAGCTCAACAAAATTCCCATCTATTGTGACTCAGAAAGTGCAATTGCTATTACTCAGAATCCTGTTCAACATTCAAAGACTAAACACATAGATGTGAGGTATCATTTTATAAAAGACTATGTGGAAAAAGGAACTATACAGATGCACTTTGTGCATACAAAGTATCAATTGGCTGACTTGTTCACAAAGCCACTTGATCACAAAAGGTTCTCTTTTCTCATATGTAAAATAGGAATGCTTAATCTGACCAATTGAAAATATTTGTGTTTCTGAAAAATGATAAATGTTTCTAAGTAAAATTGTCTGAGTAGTGTATTCAGAACTCTGAGTCTTAAGTTCAGAAACTCTGACTCTTAAGTTCAGAAGTTCTGAGTCTTGAGATCAGAACTTCTGAATCTTGAGATCAGAACTTCTGAGTCTTAAGTTCAGAACTTCTGAATCTTGAGTTTAGAAATTCTGAGTCTAGAGTTCAGACCTTATGAGTCTTAAGGTCAGAGATTCTGAGTCAATACTTCAGAAATCTAACTTTCAAGAATTTATTTTTGAGAAAAACAAATATTTCAAATGTGCGGATTATGTCTTTTCTATTATCTTTTTATCTCATCTTTATGTATCATATTTGGTCAAATACATGCTAAAGTCAAGGGGGAGCATCAATATCTTCTGGAAATTATTTCATGATGCTTAAAAAGGTTTGTTGTCATTTCTTATCTCTAATCATTCTAAGAAGAACAAGCTTTTAATGATAAAATTTTTATCTTGTTCAAACTATATCTGAATTTCAAACATTTTCATATTCAGATATAAGAGTTTAAATGATTTTTTTTAAAATCATCATTCTATGAACATAATTCTGATGATAAAATGTGTTTCTATTTGTTCAAACCTCTTCTGAATAACCAAAAGTTTTACATCTGTCAGAAGTTGATTTTAAATAAATTTGTTACAAGGTAAAATTCTTCTGAATAATGGGATCAGAACTCTGAGTAGAACAATCAGATATCTGATAAAGGAAAGTCAAATCTTCTGCACTAAGAGTAATATTGAATCTTCCAGAGAAAGATGATGTACAAAGAAGGACAGATTTTGAAGACTCACCATTAACAGATGAGTTAATTGCAGAGTTTATGAGATTAGGGTATAATGAAGGATTGAGAACCCTTAGTTTGTTCAGAATGAACAAATTGCCACCTATTTGGGCTTGTTTCTTTCATGTGGTGAATAAGTGTTTTTCAGGGAAAAATAGCTCAGCAGATCAAGGTTCAAAACAGATTCTTCAGATCTTTCAGGGTTTAGTGAGGAATAGGCATTATGATTATACTGCTATACTTTGGGAAGACATGAAGAATACTTTTGAGAAAAATAAGAAAGTTATTCAAAAGAAGACAAAGGATACTCCTCTGGCATACATACCTTACATAAGGTATTGGCAGATTGTAATTTGGTATGCAATGCAAGAAAACAGAACCATTTCAAGAAGATCAAATGAACAGCATGGTCCTACTTTCTATTTGGGTAAGATGTCTTCTGTTACCAAACTTGAGAATTATCCTAATCATAAACTGTTACCAAAATCACTTAGGAATTACATACCAAGGGAGAGTGAGATTTTAAAAGCATATTGCACCTCAATGGGAATTGAAATACCTCAAATCCCTACCCATGAGGACCAACCAGAGAAGAGAGGTGAAGGGTCTAGTCCAGTAAGAGAGGGGGAGGATGTTCAAATGGGTGAACATTCTGAGAGAAATGAGGGGCAAAATTCTGAGAGCTTGGTTAGAACAAGTGAGGAAAAACAGAATGAGGGTGGTGAGGATGAGATATTGTCAACAGAGGTTCAAACAGAAAGAGATGCCTCTGAACCAGCTAATCTTAACCAGGTAACCACAACTGCTGTTGGTTCACATTTCTTGGTGTCCAATATTGAAACAAACACCATGGACCTAGTGGTGGATCTTGAACAACCCATCCATACCCACTCAGAAGCATTTCAACATGCTACTGTTTCACATAACTCAGGGGAACCATCCCAAACTCATTTGGAGGGAGGTGATAAATCCCAACCCATTTTTCAACACATTGAGTCTGAATATCACAGTCCTATTCAATTTGAGCCTGAAATTCCTTCTAACACTGGCACAAATCAAGAATTTCGTATTCCTGACACAACATTCATAGAGATACCTAATATTGGGTGTCGAGGATTGGATGGAAGTCCTTGTGAGGTGAACATTACAAAAGCCTCATTCAAATGTGCATCTGTTGTACAAGATGACTTTGTGTTATCTACATGCCATGAGCCCTCTGGGCACATGAAAACTGGACCATCTGTTGGTTCAGGTTCACAGTTAGACCATTCTGAATTTGAAAAGATTCAGAATCAAAACAAGGTGATGGGGGAAAAGGTTGAAAAATTGGAGAAAAAGGAGGATGATTTGAATGCTGAGGTGACATGATTAAAAGATATGTTGGAGGGTAAATTGAAATCTGTTGAAACTAAAATAGATACTGTGAAGGAATCCTTGGAATCTCATGAAAAGGAGATCAAGGATATAATGTCTGAATTTCAAAAAGATCTGTTGAAACAAATGCAGAGTATGCAGGAATCTGTATTGAAAGCACTGAGTGTATCTATGGCTTCTACTTCAAAACCTCTTGATCTTGTTCCACTTGCAGAAGCTGAACCTGAAGGTGTTTATGGTCAGAACTCTAAAAGAAAGTTTGATGATAATGAACCTCATGCTCATCAAAAGGGGAGAAAAGGAAAAGGTTGAGTTCTGATGATGACATTTGCATAGAGGATTTTGAAATAGCAGATATGCACTTAGTCAGTACAAAGAATACAGAAACTCAGATAGTTCAGATTGATAGTTCAGATACAGAGGAAATGGAGGTGGAAAACAGAGATGGTGGTGATTCAGATAAAACTGAAGATTTGAATTTAGACACAGAGATGGAAATCAATTATGATTAAACTGAAGCAATTGAGGAACCTGTGTTGAGGTCAGAGGAAACAGTGGAAAGTTTAATTGTTGACAACACTTGTACAGATATTGTTCTTTATGATAAAGATAGTGTGATGGATTCTGAATCAGAAGAAAGAAGATTAAATGAGAATTTGATCAGAAGGATGCAAAATGAGTTAGTCAGAGCACTTAATGTCCAAAATATTCAACAAAGTATAAAACTGATAAGGCCTATTGATTTATTGGGAGAAGAAGATAGAACTGTAGATTATTCTCATAAATTTAAACATGAGTTTCGATTTAACTATACTGATGAGATGGATACAGAAGATAAATATGAGAGAGTGGAAGATTACTTTATGCCTTCTGAGTATATATTCAGAAAACCAATTGAGATTCCTAAGATTAACTTGCAAATTTTGGAGGAGCCTGTATGTGATTTTATCCTGGAGTTGAGTGATGTACCACTTGCTAGACAATTTCATGATGACATTTTTCCTGAGGAAATATATGAGAATCTCTATCACACAGAAGGAGATTATGAGCTATTGGAGAGCAACATTGATGGCTTCATGGATAACAGATCTCAGATGATTTATACAGAAGCCTCAAACAGATTCAGAATTCCTGATTCAAGACTACACATTCAGAAGAAGATTGAGAAAGTATTGATGTTTAAACCAGAAGAATTCAATGGTCTGATGTTTGTTAGATTGGAAGTGCTGAAAGAAAGAAGTACAAAGGTTTCCATGTCAAGTTTTGATTTTCACAGATTAACTCTTGATGATCAGATCTTTCTAGTTAAGTTCTTTGCCAGTACTGAAGAAACCTTGATAGAGATTGAGTGCAGAAGAATTCTGGGGATTTATGTCAGAAATATGTACATGTATGATTTTCAATTGGCAATTGAAGGAAGAAAAGAGAAATGCAACTTGAAATGTCCAGCAATGATTTCAGGGTTTGGTGTATATGTGAAGGGATTTATAAATGAAGGAATGGAAACTGAAGGGTTTGCATATCCATTTCAAGGAAGACTTGAAATATTCAAACTGAAGGAATTGGTGAAGTATAGTGATGCAACTTTGAGTTGGTTACTAACTGAAATGAAAGTTAATGTTGCTACTGAAAGAGAAAATCTAAAGAAAAAATGTGTAAACTCTGTGGAAAGAAGATTAAATCTCAGAAGAAAAATCGGAAGATGTGGTGAATGGTTATTATCAGAGGTTAATCCTAAAAGAATGTTGCACAATGACTTTGTGTTTCCTGCTGAGTATGAAGTGAATGAAATCCTTTCAGATGAAGTTGAAGAAGTTCAGGACACAACTCCTCAGAATGTGCAAATAACAAGTCTTGATCAAGCTGAACAATCTGAATCAAAAGAAGATGAGATGTCAATTGATTTGAATGGATACTTTCTTGAGTTTGATCTACCTGAGTTTTTCAAGCCTAAAGAGATACAATTTCTGAATGTATATTATGATAGACCAAAGGAGACTCAGATCTGGTTGGCAGAGAAATCAAGGTGTCTTGGGAAATCAAAACAGGCTGTATATTCAGACTTCTTAATCACAGGGATCAGAGAATTAAAAGTTAAATAATTCAGAAAGATGGAATACTTGTCTTTTGAAGTTTTGAGAGAAGATGGCAAAGTATACTATTTCACTGATGCAGGTTTTGAAAATCTATCAGTAGTGGATTTCTACAGATTACATTGTATGCTGTGCTTCAAGGAATCAAGCAAAGATAAGACTGAAAGGAAGGCAAGAAGTGTGGTAATTGAAGCTATGTTTTACATCCTAAGATGGCATGGTTATACAGATTTTCAAATAGCTCTGTATTTGCAAAAGCCATGTGTTTATCTGGCAAAACCCAACACAGATCATGATCAGAAAAAGGTGTTAAAAACTGGAAGTGTTCTTAAATATACAGATTTGGGAGTCTTTTTGAAAAACAAGAATGAAAAGATCTTCTTCAGAGCAAAGGAGACTGCAAAATACTGCTCTGGAACTTGGAGATTCATCAAGCATAATTTGGATAAAAAGATGTTGAAAATAAAGCAATGCAACATAACTCAGGAAATGATGACTCAGCAGATTGAAACTATTCAAGAAATTATTGTCAAGATCGACAAAAGGCTTAATCAAAGAAATGTGCTCTTACAGTAGATTGCTCCTGCCTTGAAAGATTTGGATGATGCAAAGTATCAGTTTATTTGACAAAAAGGGGGAGATTGTTAGATCTGAGTTTTGTCAATAAACTAAGTGTTAAAGGTCTGATGAGAAGACTCAGATGTTCTGATATGAAGGGTCAGAGTTCTGACTAAGAAGGCTCAGAAGGATCGCTTTGAAAGTTTGAGAAGAAGAGTCAGAAGTCAGAGAAGAAGAGTCAGAAGTAGAGCTAGAAGTTCTGAGAAGCCTTGTCAGAAGAACGTTCAGAAGTTCTGAACTACCTGTTCAGAACTTATAACTAGATACTTTCCTTAGTGTTTAGTTAACTAATTAGGACACGTGTATTGTTCCTATTAGTCATTCATATTTGTACTGTAGCTTTAATATTTCCGTTGCAGTATATATAGTAGTTAGCACTACATTGCTAACTGATTTTTTCCCGAATATATTTGTATTCTCTTTTTGTAATATTTGAGATTCTCTCTCTCTAAGATCTGTAATTCTGTTCTTCATTGAATACAATTGGGCTTGATCATATTACTTCTCAATTACTGTTTCATACATTGTTGTATTGATTGTAAGAGTAAATCCTAGACTTACAGGTCTTCGGGTTGGTTTCACAGTCTGGATCTATCATATCCAATAACGGTCTGTCTGATGAGTCAAAATCATCCAGTTCCTGTGTTGAACCCTGGGGCTTTTCAACCGTCGGGTCTTCATCATCTGATATTTCCATGTCGATTACCATCTTGGCTAATGGCAACTCGGCTTCAGGTTCGGCGTCGGTTGTTGTCGTCGCAGTTGCTGGTTCCAGATGAACCACAGTTGTCGATTCGGTGAGGATAGGGGCGGTATCGGTAGGTCTTAGTCTTTTCTCCCCCTCACGGTGATCAGGATCATCCTGATCATTGTGCTTTCGCTTCAGACCGCCTGCTTGACTTTTGCAGGTATCTTCGAGTGAGTGGACTCTCTCGGACAGCGTTGTGAGCGCTTGGTTGTAGTCCTTAAGAGTTGAGTCAATAGTATCCAGGCGAGTGGTAATAGATAATGAAGGAGCAGTGACCTGTGATTTCAGAACGGTTATCAGGTCTGCTTCTGTGGAGGCGTTGGTTTCGGATTCTTGGAGCAGTTGGGCTAGAAGCATCGTCTTGAGAGTGTCCACCGAGTACGTAGGCTTAGTAGGAGCCGGTGGAGGTGTAGGTGTTGTTTCAGTGTCGACGATATGCCCTTTACCTTTGAGTAAGCGTTTGATGGTGTCGATCTCGACGGCGACGTGCTGCTCCATCGCCTCGCGGACAGCCTTAAGGGTGCTGTCCAGGGACCCTGGTGACACAAAGTCGTGTAAGAGAACTTAGGGATCACTTAGATTACCCGTTGAGGCATCTATCTGAGAGGCAGAGCCACCTACGTTCACAGTTGGCATGTCGGTAGCTGTAGTAGGATTTCTGTCCGATCCTCGTGTTCCGCCTGACGGAGACACTACAGACGTTCCGATCGAGTCACAAAGAATATCGATTTGGTGTTCCGCATCATGTGTCCTAGCCAAAAAATGTTCAATTACAAATGGCTCTAGACTCAATGGTGCACGAAATGAAGGAGAGACCGGGGGTTGCTGGTCTCTTATTTCAACACCAGCACTCTCCGAGTGAGAGACCGGTGGAAGTTGTGCTATATCCCCGTGAGAAATTGAAACATCCGTCTTTTGAGAGACGGATGAATGGATAAGGGGGTTGTGCAAATGCTCCGCTGTATCCACGGAGGCTTCTTCAATACCCCGTCCCAACGTTTGAGATGGGATAGTAGATGTGGAAACCCGGATATCACTCGGTTGGGGTCACTCAGGAGCCTCGTTATATTTACGGCTCAATCTTTCCTGGTTCGTCTTCGAACGCAGTTCTCTCCTTCTCACATGTTCTAAATCTTCAACTAAATCTCCCTCAGTTGTCCTAAGAGGTCCCGTTCCAGGTTGGGTTAGAGGGGTTGAAGGTGAGGCAGTAGAAGTGCCTTCGGTAAAGTCTGGGTTCGGTCCGATACGGGGAGGGATTTTTGAGAGCCGAATGGCACGGGTCGTATCAGATGCCGTATCGGAGTCTGATTCCACGTTATGAACATGTATGGGGGTGAGGGCGGATCAGAAAGATATGGAGTAGAGTCATGAAGAAGCTTAGGTCTAGATGATGGACCGGCTTGGGCTTGGCTGGAACTGGGACGCGATTCCACTGCACCACTCACGCTAGTATCCCTTCCCCGAACAATCATCACACCCCGCCCGGCAGCACCTGCTGGCCGGGCCCTTCCACCTCTCGTCCTTGGACCCTCACGTCCCTCAGGTATATGTCCCTGGGCAGGTCCCTCCGGTTCTGGGTGGACCATGGGATTCCCTATCGCTTCCCTGTAAGCTAACACTCCCGGTGCAGTGGGTCGGCGTGTGCCAGAAGGGCATCAGGAATGGGCATGGCTACCGTGTTGGATGGGTTACGAATGACCATTTATTGTAAGTGATGAGGAGGACATACCGGATGGGTAAGGCGGCTCGGTATGGCAGGATTTGCGTCCATATGTTGACGCACAACAAACGAAAGGAAACACGGGTACGGAAGGAAGTTCTTTTGTTTGGTACCTCCGATCCGATGAATAGCGATAACGATTTCGCGCCAAATAATCATGGCGACGTCGACATGTCGGTTATAGCACACGGCATGGAAGAGTCTGAGGAAGTCGCCTGTACACTGGTCTATGCCCTTCCATCTCAAAGAAAGGTATATGTTCAGAATTGTAAAGAGAGTGTACCATATGGGAGCCAGGTATTTTCGGTTGAACGCAGACGGTCGGTCGAGAGCGAAGTTGTAGCTAAGAGTGCGGACTTGAGCGCATAGTGTCGTGTCATTTATCGTGGGGTCATATCCTTGATGACCTCCGGCGTTGGCTTCAGACAGTGAAAGAAGTCGGCGGAAGGAGTCCGATGTGAGTGTGAACTGCTGATTATCGATCTGAGCAGTGATAGTCTGTGAATTACCGACCGTGCGAACTTGTGCGGAGAACCATACTTGAAGTACGTACAGCAAAGGAACATCGGCAGTGGCGGTTAGGGCATCATGGAGAGGGTGACCCATGAGGATATCCACAATTACTCGGTGTTGTGGTTGTGGTCTTAATAGAGCCGGATCCAGATGGTTATTGTTTGGCTCTATTTCGGTGCCATGGTCAGGTTCGACCAAGGCGTTATCAGCTGCCTCATCTATGAATTCCTCTTGAGGAATTTGTTGCTCTTTCGGGTTTTGTGGTGGATGTTGTTCTTGATCAGCCATGAGATCTGTAAAATAGCCACAGTTAGTAACTGAGGCGGATGAACAATAGTCAGCGCGTACCTTTGCATTATATTGGCTCAATCCGAGACAGATTGAGGACTGGCAGTGATGAAATAGGTACTGGATATGCAAGACAGGGGTGTCCGGACACAACTATGGGATTGTGAAAGTTTCCGGACAACACATGTTTCCGGACAACACATGGTCTCCGGACGGGAAGAATGTTCCCGGATAAAACGGACAACATGGTTTCCGGATGACAAAGGATTCCGGATAATAGGAGTCCGGACACGTAAACATACCGGTAGTTGAACTTACCAGAAACCCGAAGGTTTCCGGACAACTGGGGTTTCCGGGTGTTGTTTGTATCCGGACAGAATATCTAGTATAGGAATGTTACCGGATAAAACCGCATTCGTTTGGCAGTTTCCGGACACGACGAATGTGTCCGGATGAAATTCGAAATGAACAAACCCACAGATTTCAGGTACAAACAGGTTCTAAAGCATGTAGGAAGACGCGATATACCCGTACTAACACACAGAAACAACTCAGGCATCCTGAGTAACACCCGATCGACCGGAGATCGAATAAACCCAAAAGGGTGTTTTGGATTCCGTGAAGTGACCAAATTGGTGGTCGATTGGTGTAGTGTGTGGTGCGATGCTTATGTAAATGAAGTCAAGATGACAGAACGAGCGGCATACCTGATTTGGAGTGAAAATGCGAGTATAAATCGTGGAGTGGAAGGGAGTTAGAGCGAGAGAGAGAGAAATAGGCGAGAGGGTTTAGGGTTTTGCGTGAGTTTCCGGAAAAAGGAAAAACATTTGAGCCCGGATGCTATTTAAGGTAGTCCTAGAGTCCGGATATGGTACCCGGTATCTTATCCGACCCGGATAAAGACCCGGTCCGGAAACCTATCCGGAAAGATAAGGTTTCCGGGTACTTGTCCGGATTCTTTGGGTTTTTCACAAAAATTGTCCTGTCCTTGATAATTTTGCAAAAATTAGACTCTTTTGAATGTAAAACCGAATCTTCTCTCACTCCCCCTCAAGCTGAGCATTGGGAAAGACTTGCTCCCCCTCGAATAGTGCAATGGAGAGTCCGACACAAAAAAAAACTTTGAGCATTTAAAGAAAAAACACTGTGTCGCTCCCCCTCAAATGATGAGTAAACTTACCTGATACTGCTTTGTGCTCCCCCTGAACACATGAACACACCGTGAAAGCACAGATATAGACAGATAAAAGTAGACGACGGTATGAAATAAAAGAAACACACGAAGAAAGAAAAAAGACAAACGAAATCTACGAAATAAATACAGAGACTTAATCTAACTGTGTAACTGAGACAAGTAGAATACAAGTGCGAGGAAGTGTATGCTCAATCATCAGGAGTGTAAACACCAGATGATGAGTAGACAGTTACTTACAGATGTATGGAACTGTTGGTTCTATGTGCTCAAGAATGATTATAAAATAATATTACCGGTAATATATTACCCTATAGGGTCACACCGAAAAACATGTAGACACCGAATTGATATTTATAAGAATTTGATTCTTGATAAATATTAATTAATTCTTAAAAATATTAATAAATATGATTTATAATATTTGATGCAAATAATAAATTTTGGTAAAATAAAATAATACATAAGATGGATTCATTTTATAACTAAAATAGAAAGGAGGGACTTGAGGAGAAAGTTTAAGATACTTAAAATATGATTTTAAACATCTTAAATTAGGAGGGTTTATTATGTAATATTGCATGGACCCTTATTGGACCCTTTTATGGTCCAATAGAAATTGCCCTTGTTTTAATATACTTGGCAATTTTCAAGAGAGAGTGATGAGATAACACATTAACCAAGCACTCTCTCTCTCCCCTCTCTTCTTCCTCACGGCCGAAACACACACACATAGGGTGTGTGTGTTTTGTGTTCTTCTCTTTCAAGTTCTATTGTAGAGATTGTTAGAGTTCTTGCATCAAGATAGAAGAAGAACTAGCATTTCGGAAGGTGTCATTGCTTGTGGTGGATACCGCTAGAGGAGCTTTTGTGGGTACTACATTCATCACCAACATCCAACCTCCCGAGAGGATTCAAAGTCTTCAAAGGTTGTAAACTTGAACTATCTTGGTATGTTGCTTATTTATCTTTTCTTGCATGTAACAAGATCCTTGGTGGGAATAAATGGTTTTATGTTTCGTTCAAAATTTTTGCTTCCGTTGCGTAAATATTTTACCTCTTATGAGTTTTGAAACCCAAGTTTTGAACATAAATTTCCAACAAGTGGTATCAGAGCCTATGTTATAATGCATGATTAGATAATAAGGTTTTATTTGGATAAAACTTGTTTTTTGGAAGCCATGGGTAAAGTTTCATTTTTGTATGAAAAGTTCATACATGGCTTTTAGGCAACTTGTTTGTATTTTTATATATATATATATATTTTATGTAACAAATTTTAACATGCATTTTTGTTACATAAAAGTTGCCTAACAAAACAAAGTGTTGTTTTATGTTATTTATGAGAAAAATGTGCATAAACAAGCCATGGACCAATGTGCTGGTTGTTGTATGGTTTCTTTTAAATTTGTTGTAATTTTTATTATTATTTATGATGGTTTGTAATAGTAAATAGGTTTTATTATTTCATGTTTCTTTTGTTCATTTTGTAAGTATTAGATTAGTTGTTAGAACTAGTTTTTTTTATTTATAAAATGTAACAAGAAGGAAGGCCAACATGGAGCTTGAAGATGGAGCTTGATGTCTTGTTTGCATAGAGATGCTAAAGCAAGTGGGAGCTTGAAGTTGTTTTTGTGTCCCTTAGGAATGGACTTGGCATTTCTTGTTTTGGCTCACAAGAAATATCATTAGAAATGGCTTTGTTTTATGCACATTCTTTTGCATGTTTATGGTTGATTATGTTCTTTTTGATGCGTTAACATATAAGATATTGCATGCTAGTAAAGAACATAAAATTGGTTCAAATGCGCTTATTTAAAATTGTTTAAAGTTGAAGCGACAAATTTTAAAATTAGATTTTAAATGAACCACGTTCAAAATTGAGATTTCATATCAACCAATATTTAAAATGGAGATTTTAGATTAATGACATGCAAATTGGTTCAACTACGTTTTATAAAAATTGTTTATTTAAAAACGACGTGACTTTAAAAAAAATTAATTGAACCAAATTATTTAAAATGGAGACTTTAAATTTATTCATTTTGATGAAAAATTTCTTTTTCTTAAAAGAGTACCTTGATTATTGGATACATGCAATAATATGGTACTATGATTTTTAAGACAAAATTTGAGATTTTGAGTTTTATAAAAAGAGTTTAAATGGAGATTTTGAAACTCATACAAATTCACAATCTAATAATAAAAGTGTTTTATTAAAAGACTATAAATGGTTCTTATTATGATCAAACATAAACGTTAATATATGATATTAACAAATTGATCATTAGTTGATAAAATAGGGATTTTATTTAACTAAAATGAACTATTTGATGAGTAGTAGGATTTTAATTAAATACCATGTATTATTGAATGCATGCAAAATCACATGATACTAAAATGTTTTCAAAACTAGAAATGTAAAACAAATAAATCCCTTTTAATACAAGTCTATGCCGTATTTTTGAGAAACACTCAATACGTCACTATGACACCCTTGTGGGATAAAGGTCACCCAACCCCTCGGATTGTCTTGAGATGGATGAGGTTATTCTTATGTCTTTGTGGGATAAAGCTCACCTAACCGCATGGATGTGAGTTTCACACGTTATCTCAAGTAGGATGACTTGATTGGGAATCTTTTGTGATAAAGGTCACCTAAGCATTAGAAACCCAAGGCATAGATGGGATCAAACATGCCAATTAACAAAACGTTGTTAAGGATCCCATAACGCTAGGAATTACATTCGATGTAATTGATAAACGTTATCTACCTTGTTGGATTAAATGGACGGGATAAAGGTCACCTAACCGTTTCATTTGTTTTGCAACGTTGGATCCTAGATTATATGCAAATTAATGTTTTTAGAAAACAAAAGGGTAATTAATTTGCTTAAAAATAATATTGAAAATACTATATTAACCTTGTTAAAAAAATTTGTAGATGGCCCAAAACGCAAACACTACGATTGACTCATCACTAAGAGCTTATCTTGACCTTGAAAAGTTAACCCCTCAAAATTTCCAAAGTTGGTTTTCGAGATTAAGATTGATTCTCCGACGTGAACGCAAGTTATACGTATTAGTCAAACCTCTTCCTGAAGAGCCTCCTTTTACATCCATAGAAGCTCATAAGGATTGGTCGAAGCATAATGATGATTCGATCGAAATAGCGAGCCTTATGCTTGAAACTATGGATCTAGTCTTACGAGAAGACATAGAATGGCGTTCATTTACGGCATATGAAATGGTAGAAGAATTGATATGGATTTACAAAAGACATAGTTTCCCTGAATACCTGAAAAACTCTTCAGGCACTTGAAGATACTAAAATGGAGGAGGACCAAGATGTTTCCACTCGTGTTCAAAGGATAAGGACAATTCTTGATCATTTGGATATGCTTGATCGTCCTTATCCTAAACCGCTGGCCATAGATGTGATCCTTAGATCATTGACCCCAAAATTTGATGCTTTTAAGAAAAGGTTGGGCCTCAAACAAATTTCAGACTCTCAGTTGCATACGATGCTAGAGACATTCGATAAGAATCTTTCTACGGAAGCATTTACATATGGTATGTGTGGTTATTTTGGTCACGGAAGAGAGAATTGTCATCTGGATGTTTTTCTAACGAAGAAATGTTCTTCAGGTATCTAATGGTTAGATAGAACTTTTACCTCTCTATTTTACACCTGAGTATTTGATACTAAGTGCAAAACTCACCTTTGTAATATGTTACAGATGATCAAGAAAGGTAGATGACTGAATGACAAGCAAAATGGTGATCCATATGAGCAAGGAGGCAGGAATGCAAACCAAGCTTATAGGAGATTTTATTATGAAACCATGTAGCTTGTATTATTAAAATGTTTGTTTCGAACAATATTTGAATTTAGTTTGACTAAATTATTATTCAGTTACATGTTTATTGATTCACTTAACCGTTTTGGAAACGATCATATTCATATTCAAAATGAATTATTCTATTTCGAGAACTAGTCCTCTTAATAGGATAATAAAGTGAATCTCAAACATAGTACTATACAAAAGCCATGAGACTCAAATATGATTTGAATCATATCTACACATGAAATAGTTAACTTAATCAAGTAAACTTTGAACGCATGTCTAAATTTTCAAAACTGTGGAATTTTGAAACTAAATATTTTCTTTTAATATATACGATCTTGATAAGTTGAATATAGCTTCCTTTTAATTGTAGAAAAAGGAGTCAAAGGTTTTGTTAGCATTGATACATGTTGATGTATATGGTCTCTCAAAACTAAATCTAGATATGGTAATATACAATATCTTCACTGACGATTTCAAACGTTGAAGTTATGTTTATGAAACATAAGCGTGAAGTTTTTGATATGATTCAAGTTGTTTCAAGTGAAGATTAAGAAAACAACTCAGCAGGACCATTAAAGTTTTTTCTAATATATGAGGATAGTAACTAAACCAAGAACTCTTGGATCATCATAGAAATTGTGTACATCCGAAAGGATGAACCGAACCTTATTAAATATGGTTTGCTCTATGAGTAGAAGTACTATTCCTATACAATTCGGAATTCTGCCCTAGTTAAAGTAAACCATACTTTATGACACCAACCAATCGGTAGACAAGACACCTTATAAGATTTCATATGAAAGTTATTCATTCTTAGTCTTAGTTGAAGGTGTGAGTTTATGAAGCTCATGTAAGACAATAAGCTTCAAGTAAACTCGACCTAAAATCTACTAAGTGCAAATATTGTAGAATATACGATAAATTGTTTAAGATACCAATTCTACAATCCCACAAACAATAAAATTGTTTTTTGTTCCAAAGCCAAGTCCTTAGAAAGCAAGTTTTTAATGGGCAAGGCAAATGGGAGATTTAAGGAACTTGAAGGAAATCAAGCACCTCATGCACTTATTGGACGTCACTAGTTATCAAACAAAGGTTGTTGAAACTGGGTAATTTGATTGATCAGAAACTTAGTAAAAACACCAAGTGTTCGCAAATCTAGTGGAATCATTCAGAAATCGGAGAAATATCGATTTCTCATAACTAATGAAGAATGATGTATGAATGGGTTCTAGTAAACCCATCAACTACTAAAGTGCTATGTCAGATTCTGAATCTTGTGAGTGGCTTAGAGTCATGAACACTGAGATACAATCCATTCATGGATCAGTACAAGTATCACAAAGCAGAAGTCTTCATTTTCACAGGAAAATTAAAAGTTTAATTTTCATCAAAATATAAGATGACTCATGCATTTACTAAAACTAGTGGGAGCACAGTAAAATTCCTAATCTTGTATGTGCAAGACATACTAGAAATTTGGAATTTAACTTTCCGACTAAGCAAAACATCATGTTTTTGCTCGGACAGTATTTCCTCAATAAAAGACTTAGAAAAGGCTAATTTTATTCTTGAAATAGAGATCTTTAAAGATTGGATCAAGACGACTTATAAGATTAAGTCAAAGTGCATAAGTTGACATGATCTTGAAAGGTTCAAGATGCAAGGCTCTAAAGGTAGTTTCTTGCAAGTATGATAACACATCATTTTGAACATATCTCAATGTTCTAGCACAAAGGCTGAGCTAGATAAAATGATTGGTGTTCCATATGCTTCGGCAATTGGATCTATCATATATTCAACAACATGCACTAGATCCATTGTATCATAATGCTTTAGAGCATTACAAGAAGATACGAGGAAAGATCATTGGATGACTATAAAGAACCATTTAAGGTACTTACGAAGAAACAAGGAAGTGTTCCTTAACTGAGGGTTGGAAGAAGATCATAGGCAAATGTTGCACTGATGATAGCTTCCATAAAGATTGAGAAGGTTCTTAATCACAAAAGGGAAATGTCTTCATTATGAATGAAGAAGTAGTTCGTTATGAAAAGGTTCCAAAGCGAAGGTAAAATTTGCAAAATTCACTACAAAATAAGAATACATTGCTGCTTTAGAAGCTGCAAAAGGAAAGATGCTTGGATGAAAGAGTTCATTGAAAAACTAGGTAGATGCCTCCCATTCAGGATCACCTAGAAATCTTTTATGACAATGTGGGTGCCATTACTCAAGCTAATAGATCCTATGTCACATTAGAGTACTAAGCATCCACTCCGAACAAGTAACTATATTCAGAATAAAGTTAAAGATGGAGATGTTAGTGTTCACCACGTTTACTCAAATCAAATTTATGTATAAACCTATTCACGAAGCTCTTTTCATAAGCTAAACTTGAAGTGTCATGTTTGAGCTATAGGACTTCATTATTCTAGTGATGGGATTTGATTTAAATTTAGTATTTGGATATTGGAACAGGTTAAGCAACAAGTATAGTATTTAGTTAGATATATAGGATATGATCTTATTCATACTCGTTGTGTTCTATATTAGCATGTTTTAAATCCTTGAATAAATTAGTTATTCAAAATGTCCATAGTCGATCATAGTTGTGGGAGCAACTATGAAGTAAGACTAATATGAATTGGATTGGTTGACTTTTAAGAGTAAAAGTGGCAAAGTGTTGCGACCAAGTTCATAGGTACTTGTTAGGAAACAAGTATTGGACCTGACCCGCTTCAAGATCACTTCATGGATCATAGTCACAAGTGATTCTTGAATAAAAGGTAGTATCTTTGTATCCTTCGACCTGAGATGCATATTTGGCACTCAAGTGTAGGGAGTGTTATGCTTTGATATGGTTAACCGTTGTTCTTGAAAAAGGCAGCTATAAAGGCCATTATTGGGCATGGCATAAACTGCACGAGAGGCGTATGTAGTCAAGATGGGATTTGTTTTCTCTAAATATGTTAATAGTAAGACATCTAAGGCGCCTTACCAAAAGTTGAACAATATATGAGAATGATAGTGATCCATGTCTCATGTTCAACATGATGTCGAAACAAAGGGATAACTGATACCACACCTAATACATCAATTGAAGCTATGAGCTCGTGGGAATTGGATGTTGTGGAATGGCATTTACAGTCATACGTTGCTGGGGGCAGTGAGATGTTGCTATACGTCCACCACTGTCTATATTATTCTATAATACAGTCTTGAGCAAGTGGGAGATTGTTGGTTCTATGTGCTCAAGAATGATTATAAAATAATATTACCGGTAATATATGATCCTATAGGGTCACACCGAAAAACAAGTAGACACCGAATTGATATTTATAAGAATTTGATTCTTGATAAATATTAATTAATTCTTAAAAATATTAATAAATATGATTTATAATATTTGATTCAAATAATAAATTTTGGTAAAATAAAATAATACATATGATGGATTCATTTTATAACTAAAATAGAAAGGAGGGACTTGAGGAGAAAGTTTAAGATACTTAAAATATGATTTTAAACATCTTAAATTAGGAGGGTTTATTATGTAATATTGCATGGACCCTTATTGGACCCTTTTATGGTCCAATAGAAATTGCCCTTGTTTTAATATACTTGGCAATTTTCAAGAGAGAGTGATGAGATAACACATTAACCAAGCACTCTCTCTCTCTCTCCCCTCTCTTCTTCCTCACGGCCGAAACCCACACACATAGGGTGTGTGTGTTTTGTGTTCTTCTCTTTCAAGTTCTATTGTAGTGATTGTTAGAGTTCTTGCATCAAGATAGAAGAAGAACTAGCATTTCGGAAGGTGTCATTTCTTGTGGTGGATACCGCTAGAGGAGCTCTTTTTGGGTTCTACATTCATCACCAACATCCAACCTCCCGAGAGGATTCAAAGTCTTCAAAGGTTGTAATCTTGAACTCTCTTGGTATGTTGCTTATTTATCTTTTCTTGCATGTAACAAGATCCTTGGTGGGAATAAATGGTTTTATGTTTTGTTCAAAAATTTTGCTTCCATTGCGTAAATATTTTACCTCTTATGAGTTTTGAAACCCAAGTTTTGAACATAAATTTCCAACAGGAACTTGTAACGGGTACACAATCGGATTAAGTCGTCAGTTTTAGCATACCTAACTTGGACACAAGAGTATTAAAACGTTTTTTGTCCAAGGCTTTTGTAAATAGGTCTGCTAACTGATGCTCAGTATTTACGAAGTAGAATTCGACTGTACCTCTTTCGACGTGATCCTTAATGAAGTGATACCGAACGTCGATGTGCTTCGCCTTGGTGTGTTGGACCGGGTTGCTAGATATGGCAATAGCGCTCTTTGAATCGCAGTAAATTGGGACTTTGACATACGTGAAACCGTAGTCTTTGAGTTGCTTCCGTATCCAGATGACATGTGAACAGCAGCTCGCGGTGCCACGTACTCTGCCTCGGCAGTTGATGTTGAAACACATTGTTGCTTCTTGGACTACACCAACTCACCAGGCTATCTCCCAAAAACTGGATGTGACCCGAGGTGCTCTTTCGGTCCATCATACAGCCCGCGTGATCCGCATCGGAGTAAGCGGATAGTGCAAAACCTGTCTCTCTCGGGTACCACAAGCCAAGATCAGCAGTACCACGTAAATAACCAAAGATTCGTTTAACAGCAGTTAAATGAAACTCCTTAGGTTTTGATTGAAACCGGGCACACAAAAATGTGGAAAACATGATATCCGGTCTACTTGCGGTTAAGTACATTAAAGAACCTATCATCCCGCGATACAATTTAGGGTTCACATCCGTTCCGTTAGGATCGGCGTGAAGCTTCGTACCGGGTGCCATGGGAGTTTTCATTGGCGAGGACTGTTCCATCTGGAATTTCCTAAGAATATCCCGGATGTACTTGGCCTAGTTTATGAATATCCCGGTCGACAGTTGTTTAACTTGAAGACCAAGGAAGAAATTCATCTCGCAAAGCATACTCATTTTAAAAAATTCTCCCATTATATTGGCAAAGTTCTTAGCATATGTGGGTTTAGTAGAACCGAAGATTATGTCATCTACGTACACTTGAACAAGAACTATGTGACCTTTTTTGTTTTTGATAAATAAAGTCGAATCGGTTTTACCTCGTGTGAATTTGGACTTTATCAAAAAATCAGACAGTGTGTTGTACCATGCTCCCGGAGCTTGCTTTAGACCGTAAAGTGCCTTGTCTAGAACGTGGACATGATCAGGCTTCGAATCGTCCACGAATCCTTTCGGTTGTGATACGTACACTTCTTCCTTGATATCGCCGTATAGAAATGCGGTCTTCACATCCATTTGGAAGACCGTGAAGTTCTTGTGCGCGGCGTATGCAAGGAACATACGAATGGCTTCGATTCGTGCAACCGGAGCATAGGTCTCATCATAATCGACCCCTTCTTGTTGTCGGTATCCCTTGGCCACGAGACGCGCTTTGTTGCGTACAACGATGTCGTCTTCGTCCTTCTTATTCTTGAAAATCCACTTGGTGCCGATCACCGTCTTGTGTTTTGGACGTAGAACCGGTCGCCATACCTTTAGAGCTTCGAATTGATCGAGCTCATCTTGCATGGCAATGATCCAGTCCGGATCTTCAAGCGCTTCGCGTACGTTCGTCGGCTCGATGTTGCTTAAAAATCCGGAGAATAGACAGAAGTTGGCGGATGCACCTCGTGTTTGAACTGGAGTAGAGGGATCACCGATGATTTGATGCAAGGGATGATCTTTCGTCCATCTGGTGGTGTACGGAAGCGGCTGTTGAGTTGAGTGAGACGCTTTCGAATCCACATAAGCACCAGATGGCAGGTCTTGTACCGCTTCAAGTGTCGCAGGTTGGTTTCTCGGAGGAGGTGGGGGAGGATTCGTCGGAGGTTGAACGACTTCATGGTTCGAGGAGTTCAGAAGGTGATCGGCGATTGTAGCAGATGATGAATCACTAGGTGTGATCTCCGGATGTGTAACAGGTTCCTCCAGGGAAGCATTAGTATCGGTAGAGTTTGATGATGACGGTTGAGCTGTCTCTACAGTGATGGATGGCGTGCTTGTAGAAGGCGGCGGACCGGATAGGTTCGACGAGTCCTCAATACGAGTAGCTTCAATTCGAGGTTGTGCTGAGACGGTAGGGGAAACATTAAAGATGTCATCATAAAAGAACTTGAACAGTAAATCTAAATCAGAAGGAGTCAGCATTCGATGAAGATGCATGATTTGGATTTACTGTCGCTTGTGCAGATCCCAAACTTGGAGGTCCGGAAGCTAGCACGCCAGTTAAACCGGGTTCTGAACTGTTTTGTTCAGAAGACAAATCGGCGGCTTCGTCGAATGTCACGTTTACACTTTCGACAACGGATTTATTCCGTTTGATGTAAACGCGATACGCTTGACCCTGCATGGAGTATCCGATGAAAACTCCTTCGTCCGCCTTGGGGCTGAATTTGCTGAGATCGTCTTTGTCATTCAGAACGTAGCACGTGCATCCGAACGCATGGAAGTACTTGATGTTCGGCACACGGTTGTTGATGATCTCGTACGGCGTCTTGTTGAACCACTTGTTGAGGATGGAGCGGTTTTGCGTATAACAAGCTGTAGACACCGCTTCGGCCCAGAGAAAGTGTGGCAGATTTGATTGTGAAAGCATGGTGCGAGCCGCTTCGACTAGAGTACGGTTGCGATGTTCCACCACTCTGTTTTGCTGAGGAGTGCGTGCGGCAGAGAGGGTGTGCGAAATGCCGACTGAAGTCAGATATTCGTCCACCGTTTGATTCTTGAACTCCGTCCCGTTGTCGGTCCTTATGGTCTGAACTTGTTGTTGCTTGTTCAGTTGGATGGTCTTCAAGTGGTTGATGATCAGCTCCGGAGTTTCGTCTTTCGAGCGAAGGAACTTGACCCAGGTGTAGCGCGAGAAGTCATCCACCATTACCAGGACATATTTGCGCTTGTTGATACTCTGAACACGCATTGGTCCACACAAATCCATATGCATAAGTTCGAGGGACCTGGACGTGCTCGGAGTGACCTTCGGTTGATGCGGCACTCGCTTCATCTTTCCATTTTCACATGCCCCGCAGAGACGATCCTTCACGAATTGAAGATCAGGCATGCCTTTCACGTGTCTGTCCAGCACCAGTTTGTTGATACTTTTGAAGTTGAGGTGCGAAAGACGTCGATGCCAAAGCCAAGCTTGTTGGGAATTGGCCTTTGACATGAGACAGACAGGGTTATCGGTGTTGAGGGCTGCGAGGTCGATTGTGTAGAGGTTGGTATTGCGTTTTCCAACCAGTAGCTCCTCTCCGTCGTCGTTGAGGATTCTACACCGTTTAGCTTTGAATCGTACCTCGAGATCTTTGTCGCAGAACTGCCCGATGCTGAATAGATTGTGTCCCAATCCCGCGACGTGTGATACCTTCTTTATTGTGATCTTATCTTGGACAATATCTCCGTAGCCCACAATCGGCGCTTTGTGGTCGTTCCCAAATCTCACGTCTCCACCATATTCTTCCTTGTAGTTTGTGAGAAGCTCTCTCCTTCCGGTCATGTGCTTGGAGCATCCAGAATCTAAGTACCACACATGACCGTGCTGCAAAATCGAGTTAACGGATTTTAGGTACCCAAATTTGTTTGGGTCCTGGAGGGTTAGGTTTGTCACCTCTTGCAAGAACTTGCTTTGACACAGCTTTCCCTTTAGGTGCAGGTTGTGCGCCGTTTGTGGAAGTTGGTTTTGGCACAGATTGCCTCTTAGGCGTAGAATTTACACCTTTCGGATGAGCAGGTTTCCTCTTGGGTGTCGGTTTAAACTCAGAAGGAGCAGCCCGTCTTGCAATGGGTTTAGTCTCCTGCTGTGGTTTAACCTCAGATTGGAAACCCCGTTGTTTGTAGTATTTCTGTTTATTATTACGGGGTTTATTTTTGGGTTTATGATTATACATGTAATATTACCCAAACCAATCATTTATGTTAATTTCATCAAATTCATTCCAACTACATCTAGAACAACATAAACAATCACCCGATAACTGAATCAATTGATGAACTGAATTAAGTTTAATTGGATAAGAAACTTCAAAACGATTCCAATTATTCCAAGCACAATTGTCTTTGTTTATTCTAGAAATAAAAGCAGTGGAGGAAGACTTTGATGCTGCATCCTTGACAGGTTCCTTGTTCAGCCACTTTGGTTTTTCTTGGTTTGCTTGAACATTTTTATCAGAAACAACAGGGACAGAGTGGTCAGTGACTTTTGAAGGAACGGTATTTTTGGTAGGCAATTGCTCGGTCTTTTGCCTCGGCTGTGGTTGGTTTTTAGAAACAGGTTTAGATGTCGGTTTTGATTTTGAAATCTTGATCACAGCTGGGGCCTTTGTTTTAGAACAGCTACCCTGTAGAAAATTGACCGGATGGTTGACTACTGGAGACAAAAAATCAGTATGACTCGGGAGAGGTTTGTCGAAAGGGAACGACTCAAACTCTCCATCAGAATTGCCTTCAGAGTTCATATATTCTGAAAAATCAACTTCCGGAATTACAGGACTTGGATCGGTCAAGGAAGGCGAGGATCACGATGTGCTTTCGGTTGTGTGCTTTGAGGAATTCGGCGCGGAAGCGTTTGAAAAATCAGAGTTTAAATTCCTTTTAACACACTCATCTTGAGAAACTTTACTTTCTTTCGAAGAGATATTTCCGATGAAGGCTTTACACGAGGATGTGTCAGATGAGTTCGAGGAAAGTTCAGGTGAAATCTTCGTTATATTTTGAAGTAGGTCAAGCTGCATTTGGAGTTGACCATTTCTCATGTGCTCTTTTATCGTTTCTCTTGTCATTTCAGACAATTTAGATGAGAGCTTATTGATTTCACACTGAAGAGTTTCCTTTTCTTCATTTGTCACACCTTCGGTTTTCTCAGATTTGAGTTTCTGAAGTTCCTGAATTAGCGCTTTCTTCTCGTTTTGAAAAACAGACCTTTCTTTCTCAAGCAACTCCTCCAACTCAACAATCTTTGCTTCCAAGATGAGAGGGGGAACATAGAGTTTTAACTCGCCCGTCTCAGTCTTGGTTGCGGGTGCTTGGTCCTCATCCTTTTTGGAGGAATCCTTGGGCGTAGCAACCTTGTAGGGGTCGAAGTAGTCATTTGAGAGATACTTTTGTTCTTTTGATAGGAATAATTCAAAGGTTCATAACAAAACGGAAGTTGTATTCCCCGTTTGTGTGTGCGTTTATATTTCTCGGTTTCCTCTTCCTTTTCAGGTTCTAGGGGACCAGTCCATTGAATAGCATATTCCGGATACTTTTTGTCTAACCCAAAACAACCAAAATCATACAAAGTAGGAGTTTGGTATCTTGCCTTTTTCAAATAGTGTGGGTTATCATATCCGATTCCCCAGTCTTTGATAAAACAGGTGAACTCTTTGGGTTTATTCAGAAAGATGGTTTGATCAGTTTGACCCCTTTTGTGGAGTTTGGTTTCAAGATCAAGAATTTTAGTAACAAACTCCTTGTGTTGAATTTGAAGAGCAGAACATTGGTAAACAATATCTTCTTTCTCATTCAAACACTGAGTAAACTGAGACTGAAGATCAGATAACTTGGCCCGTAAGTCTTTAGGTGCTATTGCAAGATTTTTGCATTTGTCTTTTAAATTAGCATTTTTAGACTTATATTTTTCGTTTATTCTTGTTTGAACATCTAGCTTTTCGGTTAGGGAACTTATCTCAAGCTTTTGTTCTTTAGTGGTGGCCTTAAAGGAATCTGCATGTTCAACAAGTGATTGCATTTTATTCAAAAAAATCTTTTTGGCAAGAATCACATACCTGACTTGTATTCTCTTCATCAGCTGGAGAGTGATAGCCCATGAAAGCATTTGCACCATCAGTATCGCTTTCATCATCAGAACGACCCAACCAGTAGTCGCTTTCCACAAACATAGCTTCTCCAGCTTCCTTCTACTCGGCCAATGTGAGTTTTGCCTTGTAGTAGTGAGAATTCTTTACCACTGGCCTCGTACAATCTTTAGCAAAGTGACCAAGCTTTCCGCAGTTGTAACAGGTCACTGGTTCATCTTTTTTCTTACCTTCTACTTTCTCCGTCTTCTCCTTCTTCTCTGACTTATCCTGCTCATCAGCTTTCTTCTTTCCCTCATATTTGTACTGATGATCATGGCGCTTGTTGGAGGAGGTGGATTAGCGTTGATTATTGGACGAAGGCTTCTTATAGAATTTCAATTGTTGGAAAGATTTAGTGAGCATAGCTATCGCTTTCTTGAAGTCAGATACTTCATCATTGGAATCACTGTCTTCCTTGTCTTCAGATTCGGAAGAGTTGTGCTTCTGAGCACGTGTGGAATGACGGCCCAAAGATTTCCCTTTCTTGGAGGACATGAGTGCAATAGGATCAGCAGCCGGCTTTGATTCAGTCTTCTTCTCGCTCAGAAGTTCATTCACTTCGTCTTCATCTTGAAGAAGAGTCTCATATAGTTCATTGATGCCTATGTTCTCTATCAAGTTGTTGTGCTTGACATGAGAAGCGAACACTTTCCATTCTGGCAGCAGATTGTTGAGAAACTTGAGCGCGTTCTCCGTGTTGGAGCGAGTAATCTTGTTCTTGTTCAGTTAATTAAGAAGTAAACAGAAACGTTCATAGGCCTGAGTGAGCGACTCGCCGGTGCGCTGTTTGAAACCATCAAACTTGGTTATTGCGCTGTTGATCTTCAGTTGATTTCCGACATCGCTCCCACGCATCATCTTCGCCACTTGATCCCACATGCCCTTAGCTGTGTCCTTGTAACTATCGATGGCAGTGTAGATCGTGTTGGGGAGAGCTTGAACAAGATATCGCTTTGCATGCTTTTCACCTTCAATCATGCCTCTTTCATCTTCAGTCAAGTCGGCAATAGTCTTGTCCTCAGTACGAGCCTCGGCACCTGCAGTTGCTGCTATGGTCTTCTTCGGCCAATCAATTGGACCATTTTCAAGAGCTCTCTTGATATACGCATAGTTTTCCTTGGACTCTATGAAGATCGTGAACCTGTCGCGCCACTGGCTGTACTCACCTTGGTAGAGGCAAGGTGGTTTGGAATCGGTACCGATTGCGAGAGAATCACGCGAAATAGACATCTTTGGTTGCAACGGAGTGATCGTCAGACGAATGATTGATTCAAAGTGTAAAACTAACGCAAGGCACTAAGAGTGATATCCTAATGCAGGTTCTAAGACAGATATGAACTAGAAATGAGCTTACTGGATAGGAATCCAAAGAAGAGTCTGATCTGGAAGTGTCGGGATCAGGTTATTTGAGAACAGTTCAAAGATCACAAAAGTTTCCGGATATCACAAAGAGTCCGGATAGCCTAAGGTTTCCGGATAACACAAGGGTTACCGGAAGACACTAGTTAGCGGATATGAAAAATTAACTAAGAGTTACCGGGTAAATGATATGTCCGGATAAGATACTTACCGGATGTTAAGGGTTTCTGGACGAAAATACTTACCGGGTTATGGAATATCCGGGAAGATTGGTTACCGGGAACTTTGGGTTTCCGAAACTAATTTACCAGGAAAGAATAAGGTTTCAGCGACTTACCCAGAATATTTGGCTTACCCGGAATGTTTGACTTACCCGGAAAGAGGACGTACCCGGATGGAATAACACAAACGTCCGAAAAGTGAGGACTTGTCCGGAAACAGCGGCTGTTCTATCCAGAAACAGCGGGTGCCTTTTTCAACTCGATTGAAACTCGATTAGGGTTGCTCAAAGAAGTTCCTGAAAGATTAGAAACACTACCAAACACAAAAATAACACCAACCCAATCAATTTTGAAGCAAAAACAATGAGTTTTGATGGTAAAATTTTGATTTTTAGTGAAGAACACAACCAAAAACTTTGAACTTAATTTGCTTAATAAACCACTCAAACGATCGAATTAGGTTATGAAAATTTGCAGAATCACTCAAAACAATAATGCTAACAATACCCAATAAACGAAATCGATCAATTTTGCTTGAATCAAAATCTGAGTGAGCAATCAAGAACACAGACGTGAAAAAGTCAAACTTACCAGAAATCAATAAAAAGGCTTTGAATCAATTATGTCCGTCTGCTCTGATACCAATTGTGAGTCTCAGATCCGTGCAACGAACAATGAAATCAAAAGATTAAACAATCAAGTATACGATTTCAACTGGTCATCTCTATTATGCTTTCAATTGAGAGAGAATTACAATACGAAGTAGGAAAGCAAATAAGACAACTAGCCTAATTTTCTAAGGCTAATGAACTATTTATATGGCGGGCCCGTGGTTAACAAGCCCACGGTCCGTTCACTAATAAGGCTCAAAAACAAGAATTACAAATTAAACCCTGAATTTTAATTCAACATAAATCGACCCTAACACCGAACGAAGAAGAGCTGAAGAACAACTCGCCGAACGAAGAAGAGCTGAAGAAAGAGATAAAGCTTATGCTATCGAGCTCGCTCAACGTTCAGTGAAAGATCCTGATCTAAAGAAGACTCCCATTGATGTTCAACGTCAATTGTGGAAGGACGCCAAAAAGATCATCGAGAAGAAGACCAAGGTATCTGACTCTACCTTGAAATGGTGCAAAGAAATGTTGTACTATCGATATCGGGCAGCCAGAATCAACAAGGTGAACATCAGGGGAAGAATGTCAGTCGACGTTCCAGTTGTTCATGTCGATATTTTTAGAGAAAATGTTACTAAGAAAACCATCTACGCTTCAACGATCAGCAAGTACGGTATCTCTAAGTGGTTGGATATGTGAATAGCCATTCAGCAATCACGCACACAATTCAGAGACCATGTCGAGAAATTTTTAAATAAACAGATAGATTTGGTTTCATCTGATGTGGATATTCCTCCTCCTCCTGCTCCATCTCAAAGAAGAAGAAGGCCTGCTGCAAAGAAGAAGATAACTCCTTCAGACACAGGTCCTCCTATCCGAAATGAAACCGGAATTGGCTTCTCACGCGCTGAAGTTCTTGGTCCTGAACCTGATCTCTCAGCTCTCGACATCTCCCTGCCCCCTGGTGAACGCTTCATCCTTGGAAAAGTCTTAAGTGATCCCTATGGTATCTTCTTTCACGACTACGATGGACGAGAATGCTTTCAAGGCATCTCTGAGCTACCCATCACTCCCATCGAACAGCTCAGGGATCTCATCTATTGGTGCGGATTCAGAGATGATCTCCTCGGACACTTCATGAAGCCCCTGATATTCAAAGAAGCAAAGAATAGACGTGATCTTGGTGAAAAAGTCCCTAACTGGATTATCCCTACCACTAGAACCCTTGATGAACTTCTCGTTAAGAATGAACCTGAATAGCTGATAGAATTTCCCTTTAATTCTTCTATCTTTATCAGCTTATATCTTTTTTTACTTGTAATTATTATTGTTGTACTTGTAATTTTTCTACTTCCCTCTGTAATCTTTACGAAGTTTAAAGGAAAATTTCAGCGAATGTACTTTACTCCATCAGTACTTAAAAAGATCCCAGAAAACAGTAAAAGGGACAAATATTTTATGAGTTCTTTTTATCCTTATGTTTTCATACTTAACAATTTTATTTTGTTGCTATGTCATAATCAAATAGGGGGAGATTGTTGATCCAATCCCTCAGTGATTTGATAATGTTCTTCTAAGAAACACTTAGTGAAAATTGTAAGTAGACAATATGTATTAATGTTTTGTCATCAAAGAAAATACTAAGTCTATTTAGTATCGCTGATAAAACATATGCTTTAAATTACATAAGACCTGAGCCTGTTCATCCATAAGACCTGAGCCTGTTCAGTCTTACTGATGATCGATGATAGTTTTAATTGTTTAGTTATTATCCCTGAAGACAAGTTTCACGTCAACTATGTTCTACGCTGAAGTCGAAGATCAAGCCCAAGAACCAGCGACAAGTATACTAATGAACTGATGCGTATATCTGCGAAACCAAGATTTGTCCACTCAACGTGAAGTATCAAGTAGAAGACTTCAGCGAATGCTGAACTTTATCACTCGCTGATAAAGATCTACTCAGCGAACGCTGATCATGAAGTTTCCTCTACAAGTTACTTTTGTCTTACCTCCCTTGCACGCCTCCGTACCATTTTTCAGAATAGGACATCCCTTTTGTCCAGAATCATACAACCAACTCTGATTCTACACTATTCATCATGCGGCTACTAGGTTGTCTACCAAGGTCAAAACACCAATCAGCTGATGCCACGTGTAAAGTTGTATTGTTATGCATTAAATGCATGCACTATATAAGAAGAACCCTACTTCAAAAATGAAGTGCTCGGCCATCTTCTTCTCTCTACTACTTTGTGTTAGAATATTAGACTTAATATTCTTATCTCCTTTTCTTTCTTATTTCTAAGTGCAAGAAATCTTAGTGTTCTCTTAACTTCTTTAGATTAGGTTTATTCCTTAATATTGTTCCGCAACAAGTTGTAAATTGTTTGATAAATATCAATAAACAATTTAGAAAAGTAAACTCTGTGTGTTTGTATTCAACCCCCCCCCCCCCCCCTTCTACAAACTTGTATAACCCTTTCGGGACCAACATGGTTTCACTGATGTCCGCTTCAGATCATGAGTAGACTTGTCTTTGTTCATCAGCTTTGTCTTCGATGTACGCGATCAACTCTTTTGGTCATGAGGCTTGTCTTCAGGGATTACATCTAACACTATTACATTATAAGTTGTCACCAATACTGAACAGATTAAGTATGTTTATCGATGATAGCGAAACACTAATACATACAGATGTTAAATACAATTTTCACTAAGTATTCTAACGGTCGTCGTCAAATCACTGAGAGAGTTTGGATCAACAAAATCAGGAAAGTCCTTTTCATCCTTTCCAGAGGACGGATCATTAGGATATATGCCATATCCATTTGCATCCTTTTCATATAAATACTTAACTCTTTAATTGTAACAACCCAAATCCCATAACATACATCATAATACATAACAGGCATACATATCATTGATTTACAACAAAAGTTACATAACAAACCAAGTACGGTCCCTTCAGTCTCATAAATTACAAAATATATATAAAAGCCTCCTAATCAACATCCATCAAAAGCTTCCTACACTTCATCCTCTCCTGCCGATCCTTAACCTGGAAAACATATTTTTGAAAACAAAATGAGGGTTAGACCAAACGGGTCTAGTGAGTTAATCCTGGTCTTTTCCAAAATCAATATAAAACTTTTTTCACATAATACTTTGTATCAAAATAGTTTACATAAAACCTTTCGTATAAGCACGCATATACCGCACGTATATAAATACCACATTAGGACTTGTGCACCGTGTAGCTCTCCTCATCTCATCTTCTTTCCCAGACCACATTAGTCGGTAGCAAGCCAACTAATTATCGTCACTGTACAATACAGTCGACTCCACTGTAATTACATACAGCCCCGCTGCAATTACCTACAGCTCCACTGCAATTTCATGCAGCCCTGCTGTATTTCCATACAGCCCGCCGAATAATAATTCGGCTAACCTATACTCGTTTCGTGCAATATAAATACAATATATATCTCAGTATATCATATTGTCATTTATAAACCTTTCATCATTTTTCCAACCATATATATATATATATATAATTATATACATATATCCTTTTAACATAAACATATAATCAAACCTTGACACGTATCGTCTCATATATATATTTCACACATACTCACATACACATATAAACACATATATATATTCCAGTTGAAAACGTTTTAAAGTAAAACTCACCTCGATCGCTTATCCAAAAACACTTGAAAGTTCCTTTCACAAAGATCCTATCCTTCCCCGGGACTCTCAAGAACACAGTCGGTCGCTTCTCTAATCCAGAACCCAAATCAAATCTATACAGCTACAATTTAAACTTTCTAATCCTATAGAAACTGTCTATTGATGATTACAAACATAAAACCTAAAGGGTACATACCTTAAAATCGACTCAAACCCGTTCAATCGATGCTCAAACCGAGCCTTTCCACTTCTGCTCCTTTTTCGCCTCACGAACACGCACACACACACACTGTCTTTCTATTTTTAGGTTTTTGAAGGATAACTGAAGTGTGAGATATTTATATCTCCATTTACACTTTTGGCACAAACTACTCACTAATTACCAACCCACCCCAAATCTTATAACTTATCTCAAACTTCCCCTTAATATCAAAATCCTTTAGTTAAATAAATTTAACGGACTTACCCAGGGTATTACATTATCTCCCCCTTAAAAGAATTCCGTCCCGGAATTCGGTTAAGCGAAAAGATGCGAATACTTATCACTACTACCTCGAACTGAATAGCCACCCCACACCCACCTATGTCTCTAACACAGATCAACAATATAAGCACATAAATACCAATAACCATTTTGCACCGAAGTCAGATAACACCTTAGCACGTATAGAATTTATAAAAATATACCTGTAACCTCATCCGGAATTTCCTCCTCATCTTGCGTTGTCATTTGGAATACTCGTCCCTTTGCTTTCGGTTCCTCAGACCCTTGTATATCTCCTGTCCTGACACTTATTGGTTTCCCCGTCGTACTACCCTGTTGTATTTTCCTTTGTGGACAGTCTGACTGAATATGATCAGGGGAATTGCAAACGAAACAGAATCGATTTGCGCGACAATTCTTAGCGACGTGTCCAGCCCTTCCACACTTGTAACAACTTCTAGGATCAACATAACAATTTCCTTGATGTACGCGGTTGCATTTTGGACATAGTTTTTCATTTGTTCTAAAAGGTAGGCGACTATTGAACCTCTGAATTTCGTACTTCGTTGAATCATGCGTCATCTCTTCTGATTTTCTTTTCCCAGCACTCTTATCATTTGCATCTCTCTTAATATCTGACTCTACCTTTTCCGCGGCATTTACTACGGCTGAGAAGTTATCAGGTCCGGTTGCAGTCCCTAACTTTCTGACTTCCGAATTTAACCCGAAGATAAACCTTTTCGTCTTCATCGCCTCCGTAGCAACGTAGTATTCTGCGAACCGACACTTTTCCATGAAGCTAGCGGTGTAGTCTCGAACGGATAAGTTTCCTTGTTGTAAGTTCATAAATTCCCCTTCCAGATGTTTGACGGCTGCTTGGGGACAAAATGCGTTCCTGTAGGCTATCACAAATTCTTCCCAAGAGAGGGTAGAATAAACATCAGATCCCTTAGAATGAATAAAGGATTCCCACCAATACAAAGCATCCCCCTTTAACATTGCTGCTCCATACAATACTCTATCTTCGTCAGCGCACTTACTCGTCTTGAAGATAGCTTCTATTTCCTTCATCCATCTGATTGCTTTCACTGGATCCCTGTCTCCTGAGTAGGTTGGAGGTCTACAGTTTAAGAACATTTTGTAGTCGCACCTCCTTGGCACCTGTACAACAGTTGGTGTAATTGGCATTTCAGCTTCCCGCTCAGGATCCGGTGTTTCAGCTTCACCATGACGATTTTGGTCAAACATTGCTTGTATACTAGCTTGTAGCCTTCCCATCTCTGCCATCAAATCATACCTCGTGACAAACTCAGTTCCTTGTGGCTGAATTCTGCCCCCGGCTCTACCTCTTGTTCTACCTCCAGTTCTGTCTCCAGTTCTGCCTCCAGTTCTGCCTCCCATTTCCCCCGTTCCTATCGGCGGATTTGTACTATTCGGATTTCCCCCTCTCCGATTCGTGCGTCTAGTACCGCTTGCCATTCTGTAGATTCAAACAAGATTAATATACACATAAGCACATACCCCATATAATAAGGTTTTCCGGTTCAAACATGCACCTGTAAGATCACAGTTACACTGGCCAGGTGTAATCTGAAATTACCTTACATGATGTTCCTTCTACCTTTTATACTTAGCATCCCAAGGTTCTAATATATCAAGGACATCCTACTTCACATGCAGTTTAAGTCTAGGTACGGGTACAAATACCTAAATCCCTAAAACTAGTGCTCTGATACCATTTGTTACAACCCAAATCCCATAACATACATCATAATACATAACATGCATACATATCATTGATTTACAACAAAAGTTACATAACAAACCAAGTACGGTCCCTTCGGTCTCATAAATTACAAAATATATATAAAAGCCTCGTAATCAACATCCATCAAAAGCTTCCTACACTTCATCCTCTCCTGCCGATCCTTAACCTGGAAAACATATTTTTGAAAACAAAATGAGGGTTAGACCAAACGGGTCTAGTGAGTTAATCCTGGTCTTTTCCAAAATCAATATAAAACTCTTTTCACATAATACTTTGTATCAAAATAGTTTACATAAAACCTTTCGTATAAGCACGCATATACCGCACGTATATAAATACCACATTAGGACTTGTGCACCGTGTAGCTCTCCTCATCTCATCTTCTTTCCCCTGGCCACATTAGTCGGTAGCAAGCCAACTAATTATCGTCACTGTACAATACAGTCGACTCCACTGTAATTACATACAGCCCCGCTGCAATTACCTACAGCTCCACTGCAATTTAATGCAGCCCCGCTGTATTTCCATACAGCCTCGCCGAATAATAATTCGGCTCACCTATACTCGTTTCGTGCAATATAAATACAATATATATCCAAATATATCATATTGTCATTTATAAACCTTTCATCATTTTTCCAACCATATATATATATAATTATATACATATATCCTTTTAACATAAACATATAATCAAACCTTGACACATATCGTCTCATATATATATTTCACACATACTCACATACACATATAAACACATATATATATTCCAGTTGAAAACGTTTTAAAGTAAAACTCACCTCGATCGCTTATCCAAAAACACTTGCAAGTTCCTTTCACAAAGATCCTATCCTTCACCTTGACTCCACAGAATCTGAAACCATTTAAGATACATATATCGCTTTACTAGCCAAACACATAAAGCCTACTAAGTTCCGGCCCACCAATGTTTCACTTATACTCTTACCCTTCTGACTTAACAACAAAACATAACAAGGTACCGGGACTACCCAGAGTACCGGGAGACAACACTACCGGGACTTCATGGTACCGGGAGTTCCTATACCGGGAGTTCACATTACCGGAACTCTACACTACCGGAAGTCTGCTATACCGGGACTCACAATACCGGGACTCACATTACCGGGAGTCGTCAGTACCGGGAGTCTACCGGGACTTCCCTGGGACTCTCAAGAACACAGTCGGTCGGTTCTCTAATCCAGAACCCAAATCAAATCTATACAGCTACGATTTAAACTTTCTAATCCGATAGAAACTGTCTATTGATGATTACAAACAAAAAACCTAAAGGGTACATACCTTAAAATCGACTCAAACCCGTTCAATCGATGCTCAAACCGAGCCTTTCCACTTCTGCTCCTTTTTCGCCTCACGAACACGCACACACACACACACTGTCTTTCTATTTTTAGGTTTTTGAAGGATAACTGAAGTGTGAGATATTTATATATCCATTTACACTTTTGGCACAAACTACTCACTAATTACCAACCCACCCCAAATCTTATAACTTATCTCAAACTTCCCCTTAATATCAAAATCCTTTAGTTAAATAAATTTAACGGACTTACCCAGGGTATTACATTATCTCCCCCTTAAAAGAATTCCGTCCCGGAATTCGGTTAAGCGAAAAGATACGAATACTTATCACTACTACCTCGAACTCAATCAAAACCATAGAAACTAACTGAGTAGCCACCCCACACCCACCTATGTCTCTAACACAGATCAACAATATAAGCACGGAAATACCAATAACCATTTTGCACCGAAGTCAGATAACACCTTAGCACGTATAGAATTTATAAAAATATACCTGTAACCTCATCCGGAATTTACTCCTCATCTTGCGTTGTCATTTGGAATACTCGTCCCTTTGCTTTCGGTTCCTCAGACCCTTGTATCTCTCCCGTCCTGACACTTATTGGTTTCCCCGTCGTACTACCCTGTTGTATTTTCCTTTGTGAACAGTCTGACTGAATATGATCAGGGGAATTGCAAACGAAACAGAATCGATTTGCGCGACAATTCTTAGCGACGTGTCCAGCCCTTCCACACTTTTAACAACTTCTAGGATCAACATAACAATTTCCTTGATGTACGCGGTTGCATTTTGGACATAGTTTTTCATTTGGTCTAAAAGGTAGGCGACTATTGAACCTCTGAATTTTGTACTTCGTTGAATCATGCGTCATCTCTTCTTATTTTCTTTTCCCAGCACTCTTATCATTTGCATCTCTCTTAATATCTCGCTCTACCTTTTCCGCGACATTTACTGCGGCTGAGAAGTTATCAGGTCCTGTTGCAGTCACTAACTTTCTGACTTCCGAATTTAACCCGAAGATAAACCTTTCCGTCTTCATCGCCTCCGTAGCAACGTAGTATTCTGTGAACCGAGACTTTTCCAGGAAGCTAGCGGTGTAGTCTCGAACGGATAAGTTTCCTTGTTGTAAGTTCATAAATTCCCCTTCCAGATGTTTGACGGCTGCTTGGGGACAAAATGCGTTCCTGTAGGCTATCACAAATTCTTCCCAAGAGAGGGTAGAATAAACATCAGATCCCTTAGAATGAATAAAGGATTCCCACCAATACAAAGCATCCCCCTTTAACATTGCTACTCCATACAATACTCTATCTTCGTCAGCGCACTTACTCGTCTTGAAGATAGCTTCTATTTCCTTCATCCATCTGATTGCTTTCACTGAATCCCTGTCTCCTGAGTAGGTTGGAGGTCTACAGTTTAAGAACATTTTGTAGTCGCACCTCCTTGGCACCTGTACAACAGTTGGTGTAATTGGCATTTCAGCTTCCCGCTCAGGATCCGGTGTTTCAGCTTCACCGTGACGATTCTGGTCAAACATTGCTTGTATACTAGCTTGTAGCCTTCCCATCTCTGCCATCAAATCATCCCTCGTGACAAACTCAGTTCCTTGTGGCTGAATTCTTCCCCCGACTCTACCTCCTGTTCTACCTCCAGTTCTATCTCCAGTTCTGCCTCCAGTTCTGCCTCCCCTTTCCCCCGTTCCTATCGGCGGATTTGTACTATTCGGATTTCCCCCTCTCCGATTCGTGCGTCTAGTACCGCTTGCCATTCTGTAGATTCAAACAAGATTAATATACACATAAGGACATACCCCATATAATAAGGTTTTCCGGTTCAAACATGCACCTGTAAGATCACAGTTACACTGGCCAGGTGTAATCTGAAATTACCTTACATGATGTTCCTTCTTCCTTTTATACTTAGCATCCCAAGGTTCTAATATATCAAGGGCATCCTACTTCACAGGCAGTTTAAGTCTAGGTACGGGTACAAATACCTAAATCCCTTAAACTAGGGCTCTGATACCATTTGTAACAACCCAAATCACATAACATACATCATAATACATAACATGCATACATATCATTAATTTACAACAAAAGTTACATAACAAACCAAGTACGGTCCCTTCGGTCTCATAAATTACAAAATATATATAAAAGCCTCCTAATCAACATCCATCAAAAGCTTCCTACACTTCATCCTCTCCTGCCGATCCTTAACCTGGAAAACATATTTTAGAAAACAAAATGAGGGTTAGACCAAACGGGTCTAGTGAGTTAATCCTGGTCTTTTCCAAAATCAATATAAAACTCTTTTCACATAATACTTTGTATCAAAATAGTTTACATAAAACCTTTCGTATAAGCACGCATATACCGCACGTATATAAATACCACATTAGGACTTGTGCACCGTGTAGCTCTCCTCATCTCATCTTCTTTCCCCTGGCCACATTAGTCGGTAGCAAGCCAACTAATTATCGTCACTGTACAATACAGTCGACTCCACTGTAATTACATACAGCCCCGCTGCAATTACCTACAGCTCCACTGCAATTTCATGCAGCCCCGCTGTATTTCCATACAGCCCCGCCGAATAATAATTCGGCTCACCTATACTCGTTTCGTGCAATATAAACACAATATATATCCCAATATATCATATTGTCATTTATAAACCTTTCATCATTTTTCCAACCATATATATATATATAATTATATACATATATCCTTTTAACATAAACATATAATCAAACCTTGACACATATCGTCTCATATATATATTTCACACATACTCACATACACATATAAACACATATATATATTCCAGTTGAAAACGTTTTAAAGTAAAACTCACCTCGATCGCTTATCCAAAAACACTTGCAAGTTCCTTTCACAAAGATCCTATCCTTCACCTTGACTCCACAGAATCTGAAACCATTTAATATACATATATCGCTTTACTAGCCAAACACATAAAGCCTACTAAGTTCCGGCCCACCAATGTTTCACTTATACTCTTACCCTTCTGACTTAACAACAAAACATAACAAGGTACCGGGACTACCCAGAGTACCGGGAGACAACACTACCGGGACTTAATGGTACCGGGAGTTCCTATACCGGGAGTTCACATTACCGGAACTCTACACTACCGGAAGTCTGCTATACCGGGACTCACAATACCGGGACTCACATTACCGGGAGTCGTCAGTACCGGGAGTCTACCGGGACTTCCCTGGGACTCTCAAGAACACAGTCGGTCGGTTCTCTAATCCAGAACCCAAATCAAATCTATACAGCTACGATTTAAACTTTCTAATCCGATATAAACTGTCTATTGATGATTACAAACATAAAACCTAAAGGGTACATACCTTAAAATCGACTCAAACCCGTTCAATCGATGCTCAAACCGAGCCTTTCCACTTCTGCTCCTTTTTCGCCTCACGAACACGCACACACACACACACTGTCTTTCTATTTTTAGGTTTTTGAAGGATAACTGAAGTGTGAGATATTTATATCTCCATTTACACTTTTGGCACAAACTACTCACTAATTACCAACCCACCCCAAATTTTATAACTTATCTCAAACTTCCCCTTAATATCAAAATCATTTAGTTAAATAAATTTAACGGACTTACCCAGGGTATTACATTATCTCCCCCTTAAAAGAATTCCGTCCCGGAATTCGGTTAAGCGAAAAGATACGAATACTTATCACTACTACCTCGAACTCAATCAAAACCATAGAAACTAACTGAATAGCCACCCCACACCCACTTATGTCTCTAACACAGATCAACAATATAAGCACGGAAATACCAATAACCATTTTGCACCGAAGTCAGATAACACCTTAGCACGTATAGAATTTATAAAAATATACCTGTAACCTCATCCGGAATTTCCTCCTCATCTTGCGTTGTCATTTGGAATACTCGTCCCTTTGCTTTCGGTTCCTCAGACCCTTGTATCTCTCCCGTCCTGACACTTATTGGTTTCCCCGTCGTACTACCCTGTTGTATTTTCCTTTGTGAACAGTCTGACTGAATATGATCAGGGGAATTGCAAACGAAACAGAATCGATTTGCGCGACAATTCTTAGCGACGTGTCCAGCCCTTCCACACTTTTAACAACTTCTAGGATCAACATAACAATTTCCTTGATGTACGCGGTTGCATTTTGGACATAGTTTTTCATTTGGTCTAAAAGGTAGGCGACTATTGAACCTCTGAATTTCGTACTTCGTTGAATCATGCGTCATCTCTTCTTATTTTCTTTTCCCAGCACTCTTATCATTTGCATCTCTCTTAATATCTCGCTCTACCTTTTCCGCGACATTTACTGCGGCTGAGAAGTTATCAGGTCCTGTTGCAGTCACTAACTTTCTGACTTCCGAATTTAACCCGAAGATAAACCTTTCCGTCTTCATCGCCTCCGTAGCAACGTAGTATTCTGTGAACCGAGACTTTTCCAGGAAGCTAGCGGTGTAGTCTCGAACGGATAAGTTTCCTTGTTGTAAGTTCATAAATTCCCCTTCCAGTTGTTTGACGGCTGCTTGGGGACAAAATGCGTTCCTGTAGGCTATCACAAATTCTTCCCAAGAGAGGGTAGAATAAACATCAGATCCCTTAGAATGAATAAAGGATTCCCACCAATACAAAGCATCCCCCTTTAACATTGCTGCTCCATACAATACTCTATCTTCGTCAGCGCACTTACTCGTCTTGAAGATAGCTTCTATTTCCTTCATCCATCTGATTGCTTTCACTGGATCCCTGTCTCCTGAGTAGGTTGGAGGTCTACAGTTTAAGAACATTTTGTAGTCGCACCTCCTTGGCACCTGTACAACAGTTGGTGTAATTGGCATTTCAGCTTCCCGCTCAGGATCCGGTGTTTCAGCTTCACCGTGACGATTCTGGTCAAACATTGCTTGTATACTAGCTTGTAGCCTTCCCATCTCTGCCATCAAATCATCCCTCGTGACAAACTCAGTTCCTTGTGGCTGAATTCTGCCCCCGACTCTACCTCCTGTTCTACCTCCTGTTCTACCTCCAGTTCTATCTCCAGTTCTGCCTCCAGTTCTGCCTCCCCTTTCCCCCGTTCCTATCGGCGGATTTGTACTATTCGGATTTCCCCCTCTCCGATTCGTGCGTCTAGTACCGCTTGCCATTCTGTAGATTCAAACAAGATTAATATACACATAAGCACATACCCCATATAATAAGGTTTTCCGGTTCAAACATGCACCTGTAAGATCACAGTTACACTGGCCAGGTGTAATCTGAAATTACCTTACATGATGTTCCTTCTTCCTTTTATACTTAGCATCCCAAGGTTCTAATATATCAAGGGCATCCTACTTCACAGGCAGTTTAAGTCTAGGTACGGGTACAAATACCTAAATCCCTTAAACTAGGGCTCTGATACCATTTGTAACAACCCAAATCACATAACATACATCATAATACATAACATGCATACATATCATTGATTTACAACAAAAGTTACATAACAAACCAAGTACGGTCCCTTCGGTCTCATAAATTACAAAATATATATAAAAGTCTCCTAATCAACATCCATCAAAAGCTTCCTACACTTCATCCTCTCCTGCCGATCCTTAACCTGGAAAACATATTTTTGAAAACAAAATGAGGGTTAGACCAAACGGGTCTAGTGAGTTAATCCTGGTCTTTTCCAAAATCAATATAAAACTATTTTCACATAATACTTTGTATCAAAATAGTTTACATAAAACCTTTCGTATAAGCACGCATATACCGCACGTATATAAATACCACATTAGGACTTGTGCACCGTGTATCTCTCCTCATCTCATCTTCTTTCCCCTGGCCACATTAGTCGGTAGCAAGCCAACTAATTATCGTCACTGTACAATACAGTCGACTCCACTGTAATTACATACATCCCCGCTGCAATTACCTACAGCTCCACTGCAATTTCATGCAGCCCCGCTGTATTTCCATACAGCCCCGCCGAATAATAATTCGGCTCACCTATACTCGTTTCGTGCAATATAAATACAATATATATCTCAATATATCATATTGTCATTTATAAACCTTTCATCATTTTTCCAACCATATATATATATAATTATATACATATATCCTTTTAACATAAACATATAATCAAACCTTGACACGTATCGTCTCATATATATATTTCACACATACTCACATACACATATAAACACATATATATTCCAGTTGAAAACGTTTTAAAGTAAAACTCACCTCGATCGCTTATCCAAAAACATTTGCCAGTTCCTTTCACAAAGATCCTATCCTTCACCTCGACTCCACAGAATCTGAAACCATTTAACATACATATATCGCTTTACTAGCCAAACACATAAAACCTACTAAGTTCCGGCCCACCAATGTTTCACTTATACTCTTACCCTTCTGACTTAACAACAAAACATAACAAGGTACCAGGACTACCCAGAGTACCGGGAGACAACACTACCGGGACTTCATGGTACCGGGAGTTCCTATACCGGGAGTTCACATTACCGGAACTCTACACTACCGGAAGTCTGCTATACCTGGACTCACAATACCGGGATTCACATTACCAGGAGTCGTCAGTACCGGGAGTCTACCGGGACTTCCCCGGGACTCTCAAGAACACAGTCGGTCGCTTCTCTAATCCAGAACCCAAATCAAATCTATACAGCTACGATTTAAACTTTCTAATCCGATAGAAACTGTCTATTGATGATTACAAACATAAAACTTAAAGGGTACATACCTTAAAATCGACTCAAACCCGTTCAATCGATGCTCAAACCGAGCCTTTCCACTTCTGCTCCTTTTTCGCCTCACGCACACACACACTGTCTTTCTATTTTTAGGTTTTTGAAGAATAACTGAAGTGTGAGATATTTATATCTCCATTTACACTTTTGGCACAAACTACTCACTAATTACCAACCCACCCCAAATCTTATAACTTATCTCAAACTTCCCCTTAATATCAAAATCCTTTAGTTAATTAAATTTAACGAACTTACCCAGGGTATTACATTAATTGTGCAAGGAGTTATTTCGGACTCAATAAGCTTTGCATCTTTCTCCAAGACATTGAAAAGATCACTCTCATATTGTTTTCGTAAATCTTCTCCTGACAAATGAGGTACAAACTCAGTTGCCTCCAGATTAAGTTCACTCTTCTTCTTAGAGGAGGAACTACTTACCGAAGATTAAGTTTGTGCCTCTAATGAGTTACTCTTTGATAAAGCCTTTTTCTTTTTGGCAATCTTTGTTCTTTCATAAGAGTAAACAATGTTTTAAAATCTTATAAATTTTCTTTTCACCCCCTTAGGGTACCGCTGTCGTTTAAATAGGGTAAAGATGGAAGACCAAAATTCAGAAAGTTGCCAATACAGAAAGTAGAGGACGGTGAATCTTTTTTCTTCCCATTGTACGGATTAGTGTCACTAAAACCTAAACCTTGTTTGTCCATTTAAGAGTTGATCTTTGTATGCACATCTTGTGCATCTTTATAGTTTTTGATTAAAAGATCTTTCCTCTGAAGATCTTGATGCAAGAATTCCCTCTCTTTTTGAAAGTAGTTCTTTAGAGCAAGCATATTCATCTTTTCACTTTCAGTCTCATTAAGCTTCTGCAATGTACTTTGTAGAGCCTTTTCAAGTTTATCACACTTGGTTTTTAACACACACTCATCAGAAATATTTTTCTTTTCTAGCTTATCTTTTTCAAGTGTGATTTCCTTCTTTTCTTGTTGTAGAAGTTGTTTTTCTCTCATATAAAAAGTAATATCTTTTTGATAATTTAAGCGCTTCTACTTCAATTTCCTTAAAACTTCTTTTAGTTTGAGTTTTTCAAGCTCCGAGCAAGATAAACTTATGTATTCAGAAATAGAAGTTACCTGAGATTCACATTCAGAGTCTGTTCTGCTTACCTCTGCCATTCCACAAAACATGGCATGCATGTCTTCATCATCAGAGGGATCATCAGAGATCCACTTCTCCTACTTTGCCATGAGGCTCTTCCGAGCATAATAACCTACCTTCTTTTTATAGTAGGAGGCATATCTACTGGGTGGGGTCTTACAATCTGCAGCAAAATGCCTAGACTTGCCACACATGTAACACTAGTAACTCTGTGGGCTTGGCTTGGTGGTCTTCTTAGAACTTTTGTGCTCCTCCTTCTACACATATCTTTGTCGTTGATCAGAGGTTTTTTGCTCATAGAACCATGGTTCATATCTCTGCTCAAGAGCTCCGGGCTCATACATCTATTCTCTATGTAAATACCTTGGCTCATAGGACACTGGTGGTCCAAATTGTCTTTCCACACTAGGAGTAGATCTTTGATATCTGTCTCCTCTCTCTTCTCTGCTTTTTCTTCCTTCTGCATAGCTGGTCTCCTTGATTATCCCCTAGAGAACTCATTGGTTAACAGCCAATGATTTAGCAATTGAACTCATGTTATCTTCATTTTCATCATCACATTTCTCATTTTCACCCTCACTCTCCACAATCAGAGCTTTCTTCCCCTTCTCTTAATCTGTCTTTTAGAACTCCCCTCTGTGGACTCACTTACAAGAGCCAGAGGTCCGTCCATCTGTGGTTTAGACTTGACTATCTGCTGTTCTTGAGTAACCTAGGTGCCAAAGATGTCATGTAAGGACCAAGAATTTAGATACTGGTTTGATGGAAGAGACATGGATAACTGTAACCACTCTTCATTAAGGCTCTTGAAAAATAGAAATTATTGTCCTCTACGGCCCTCTAAATCCCCACCTTTCTGCACTTGTTGATTAAAGTGTTAAACCTTTCATACGTCTGTTGCAAGGATTCATCAAGTTTAGCTGCAAAGCTGTAATACTCTTTAAGACATTGGTATTTTCTGTTTCTCTTTAACTTCATCACACCTTCTAATTGTTCCTCAAGTTCTAACCATAATTCCTGGACAGTTTCACATGCATCTAATGACTGGAAAATGTCATTAGGGATTGCCATGATTAGAAGTTTCTTGTCTTTCCTACTAACCTCAATTTTTTCGAAGTCTTCAACTAACCAATCCTTTTGTTCTTTAGGCTTGGTATGTGCAGGAATTTCAGCAGTATCTGGTGTTGCACGTACTTTAGGCACATTAACCATGGGGTTAAAAGGACCAATTAAAACAGATTCATAGAGATATTTGTCAATACCCTCAAAGAAATTGATCATCTTGATCTTTCATTGAGGACACTCATCTCTTATAAGGGTAGGAGGATTGGTTTGAAAACCAGTAGTGTATATGGAATTGAGATTTGCCATTTTTGCAGAAAACAAGGATGAATAAAATAGAAATAAAGTGAAGGGTCTTAGATGAAATGAAGCACCAAATCTGTTTGAAACTTGAAGAAGATAACTCTAGATCAGTAAGCAGGGAGTGTTTGAATGAAGAACATTATGAAAAGCAGTTTTAGAAAGCAAATTCTACCAAGATGAGAAATCAATAAATAGAGATGATGAGATTGATTTATATGAATCAATACCGCTCTGATACAAATTGTTGTCCCGGATTATCTCGTGTAGATGATTAATCAAGCTAAAATATCAGAATAATGGAAGTATGTGCGGAAGCTTTTAGAATAACTTGATTAAATAGGTAGAAAATATATTAGAAAGATAGAGAAATCATACACAAAGATATTCAATCCAAGGAGCCATCGTTGTCATCGGATTTGATATTGAATCTGAAATTACATAATGAAGAACACACCAAGAACACCTACTTGTGTGTGTGTTTGTGTGAAATTACTCAAACTCTCCTCGCTCCCTCTCTCTCTCTCTCTAACTGTGTGCTGTTATAGTGTGAAGTGTGTGTGTCTAGCAATAGGCGTACCGAATATCACAACAAATCTCCCTCTATATAGGGGAATATTACAAGAAAGTCAATCCTATGGCCTATCATGTTCTGCCACCTATAAAACTGCAATAATCGTTTCTAGTAGATGTGGCAGGCCTTCATAGGATGAGCAACACACATGAGAGATCTTCATATTGTTGTTCTTCAAAGTGTTGAGGCACAGAGATAGGCAGTCGAGAGTTTCTTGGGTCTTTTGATCATCTCCGAGTTGGGCTCCTCTGTGTAGAGCTTGTCACAAAATCTCTGAAGAACAACTTCTTTAAAGGGCATAAGTACTCTGCTCTGAGGATGTCTACTTTTACAATACTTTTACATTGAATAAAAGTAGGGCTAACACATCCGTCGGTGATTTGCGATGGATCATCGACGGTTCACACATATTAAAAAACAATAAAATAAATAAACTTTCGACGGATTGCAGATGAATATGTATTTAAAAAAATCAAATTAAAATAATATTCGGGTAGTTGGTGATCCATCAGAAATGGGTCTTTGCACCGACAGATTACCAACATATATGATGTTCGTCGCAAATGGCACCGTCCGTTGCTGACGTAGATGATCCCTCGAAAATTACCAACAGTTTTAATTCGTCGATGATTTTGGTTGGAAATAAGTTTTTTTCTAGTAGTGCATTATAGTGGCCGACAATGTTACCCCATAAGATAAATGAGAGTGGTGACCCTTGCCAGTAAGCGCTTCCAAGGTAAATGTTTTGGTAAACGGGCCCGTACTCAATTTCACTTAAATAATACCCGTGTAGAATGTGTGAATAGAAAACCAACTATGACTAAGGGGTCGTTTATCCATCGTTTACCTAGTAAGCGATTACAGCTAGTAGTCAACAGTTTCACTTAACTTTCCGGGTAAGATATTAGTCCGTTAAAATGACATGGTATGCAACATGTTTATCTGGTAATAAGCGTTTACTAAGTAAGAGTCATTACTCTCGATCTCACTTAGAAACGAACTATTAAAAAAACTTGCAACTAATAAAAGAATATAAATTAGTTTATGATTTTAAATGGTTTAATAGCGTTCGATTAACATCCACAAACGGCTGCACCACTATGTTTTTGTTTTGGCCGGTCTCACCAGTTACCACAAAACCTAAAACAAATTAAAAAGTAGACGATTAAGTTGGGTTTCGCCATCAACTGAACAAACATAAACCGACAAAACCATGAAATTGTCCACATCAAATTCGAAACCGCAATATGCATGTGGTGTTATGTTTTTATATGAAAGATCTTTGTATTGTTTGAGTTTATATGATGTTAAGAATTGGAATTAATCTTATGATCAATCTAATCGACCAAAAATTGGGTGCCAACATCATAAAACAAGTTAACTCAAACACCCCTTTTCTACATTTTTTATATTTGTTCCCATTGGTTAACTTTATTTCAGAATATTTCATCTTTAGTCACTGGACCATGGCTGCTCTCATCAACTGTATTTCCACCTCCAGTAATACTTGTAGCAATCGTATGTTCTAAACATGATATCCCTCCTCCACTGCTGCTGGGAGCCGTATGTACCAAACATGATATCTCTAGCAGCCGCGCAACCACTTCGGATGCCTCAGGCCGTTCTGGAATATCACGCCGTATGCAATCTGTCGCCAGCTTCATCATCTTTATCATATCGTTTGGTGGAACTGTTTCACGTATCCGTTCATCGATCATTCCTGGCACAAGTGTAGGCCAATTAGCTGTCGCTACTAGTCTCACACTTGCCCAATCCATGATCCGCATTTCGCCGTCAGGAGCTGCTTTTCGGCCTGTGATCAGTTCCAACAACACCACTCCAAATCCGTAGATATCACACTTGGTTGTTAGTCTGTTCTCTCGTTTGTACTCAGGTGCAGTATATGGTTCCGTACCTATAATATGATTACAATGCATCGCGTTTGGCTCGTATATTGCGTTCCCAAAATCGATTAACTTGGCGTTGTACCCTTCGTCTATGACTATATGTGTACTCTTTATATCTCTATGCAAAACTGGTCCAGGGACTACATGATGAATGTAGTCTATTGCTCTCGCTGCTCCTAACGCGATCTTCATTCGGTTTTCCCAGCCTAACAATTCATTAGAATCTGCGTAAATAATTGGCGTTTCCTTTGAGTATATCAGCATGATGTTATACTATTTTAATGGAAGGGTCAGGTTCGGGGAATACCTAAAAAAAACGGAAAACTGAGGAGATCTCTGATGGCCCTCATCTGGACGTTATGCATTGTGTATACAGCTAATTTGTAACATGCACAAGTGCATCAAAACAAAAAAGCAACTGAATTTACTTGTATGTACAAGTGCAAACCATCCATATGAAGGGCTATCAGGTTGTTCCTCAGTTTTTCATTTTATTTAAGGTTTTCCCCTCAACCTCCCTCTATAATGGAAATCATTAGAAGTTGATCGATCTTGTTTGATTACCATGTAAACGATCGTATAATGTTCCTTTTGGTGCGAGTTCAAGAACAAGAATCAGCTCTTTCAATTCAGTGCAAAAGCCTTTGAGTTCAATTATGTTTTCGTGATGAAGTTGATGAAGGAAGGACTTTTCTGATATGTATTCTCTGAGAAACCGGTTCAGCATTGCTGGGTCTTTCCGTAGCCTTTTGATGGCAACCATCTGAATGTAATATGTTTGACATAAATTATGAAATTGAGAACAAAACAAGTTTAAAGAAATCATAAGTATTACCTGTTTGTTATTTAACATGCCTCTGAACACCTCACACGTTCGACCTTTTCCCACGAAACAATCTTTTCGCCACCCTCCAGTCGCAATTTCCAGCTCTCCAAAAGATAAGGTCACAGGTCTTGGTTCTCCTGGTTGTGATGAGGCTGGAGGAGGAGGAGGAGTCGACGGAGGAACTGCACCAAATATTTGCAAATCATACATTATATTGAGATCGATTCAGACCATCCGCATCACCAAAGTCCTTTCTAAATTGTCACATCAGTGTTGCAATAACTCCTACATCAGTTCAAGACCAAACTCGTTTCTAAAGTGGTCTCTACTGCCAATCTTATAATATATTGTGATAAACTAGTCAAACAAAAATATATAATAAACCAATACTATAAAAATAATAGAATTAATTTATTAAATTTAGTGATAGCAACATCTTGCAAGATATTGTTAATTTAATTTATCTTACAAAACTTTGCTATATAGGTTTCTAGCAAGAGGGATGTGGATACTCTCACATTTTTTTCCTCATTAAAACCAGAAAAAAATAGATCGGTTAGCCCAAGAAAGTAGCACCAACACAACGATTTTCTGAAATTATTGTTGAAATTCCAAAGCCCACATTTTGACTTGAGGATTAATTCTTGAAATCGAATTGTGATGTCATTACAACAGATTGTTTAATTTCCGTACTTTATCTTCAGGTTATGAATAGAACGTGTTCATGATCGAATTTTGTTAATTTGTACTATGTACTGTTGAAGTCCTCATGTAAAGAGATTAAGGAATTTGCCTTCATCTGATGTTGATGGTTTGATGCAACATGCCAACATCTTCCTCATGTGGTTGTATATTACATATATATACCTCTGTCGCGGTTAACAATCTTCTTTTCCAGTGAAAACTGCGTAACAAATAAGGTTACACATAGACAATATATATAAACACATATTTAGATACATATAAATTCATAAATATATATATACATACGTATACGCAGTTGTGTGTTCATATACATGCATGTATATATATACAAATATACAGATGTTGTGTGTCTCTATATATATATATAGGTATTACATTTGGAAAATATACCTCCTGAAACCACATAGATGAAGGGTTTTAGTTTCAAAATCATTGGAAGTGATCAATGGAGATGAGAAGCGACTGTGTGTGTGTGTGTGTGTGTGATATCAGATGAATATGGCATGAAGAAATCACGGTAGGTTTTGACTGGTCTAAGATTTGGGCTTTAATTTAGGAAATAACCCTCCTAAAAAAAGAAAAGTAAATCTTAACTAAAACCTTTTCTAATTTATTTATTCATTTTATAATCAATGAAGAATATGTAACAACTATAACGTTAATCGTTAGTTCACTTCTTTCTTCATCATTTGATGAAGAATGTATGATCTGATCTGTTCCCGCGGCAACCCCATATTTAATTATTATAATAAATATAAAAAGGCATTAGTTAAAGCCAAATCAAAGATTTTAAAGTTGCAATCTGAATTTTTCTCATTCTACAAGTTAATAAATTGAACCAACGCTTCACTCGCTTTAAAAATCAACAATTTAACAATACGTCAGAAGACCAACTTTGCACATGATATGTAATTGACAATGAAAGTTCAACCTCTCTTCTCTCCTAAAACCGACAAGATCAACTCTCTTCTCACCGACGGGAGACCCTCAGATCAACAAACTGGCGACATCGAAACTCTCAGGTCAACAAGTCGCGACATCGAAACCCTCAGATCAGCAAACCGGCGACATCGAAAAACCAACGACATCAATGTTAGACCTTATTTACACGAATTGAAATTCGTAGCACACAATATTGAATCAAATGGAAATACTGAATTATTTATATGTATATATATATATATATATCCGAAATTTACATATCAATGAAAATACATAATCAAAAGTTCAAGATAAAGTACTAACTCGACTTTCTTGATCACGAAGATGAAGAATATCGTTATTTGGATTGAGGCCTGCCAAGCAGTGTCCTTAGACAGAAATTCGTCCCTCGTACCGTATTGATTGGACGTCTATCTAGAGGATACAACAACCCGTTCAAGAATCGAACTCTCGAACCCGACGAATCAAACTATGCTTCCATGATGAAGAACAATGAAGAACTTTGAGAGAATTTAAGAGAATATGTGTTTTTCCGTCTATCATAATCTGTTACATATGATTCCTATTTATACTAGATCAACCGGTGCCAATGAACCATTGTAACTGTTCGGTTATGGCGGTTGGAGGATGAAAAGTCACACCTTTTCATATGAAAAGTCATACATTTTCATATGAAAAGTCACACCTTTTCATATTTGCCCTATTTACATATCTAGTACTTGAGGTATGATTGAGATTATCCCAACAATACCCCACATTTTCTATTCAAACTCTAACAATACCCCACATTTGAATAGAAAATAAGATATTCTCAAAGTATTTATTGTTCTTATTCAGGAAATAAACATGAAATGCATCAGAAAAGGTGTCTAGGTGACTTGAACCGTTCTTAGTGAGTATTCATCAGACCTACTTTGTGGGTAGTGACGAAGAGTCTTGAACTAACCACGTTTTGTAGTAAGTCAAGGCAATGAATATCACACATATCATGTTTATGCATAGTTGACTCTTACCGTTGTGTTCATTTCGGTCGTGAACAATCCTTTCTTCATGAGAATTTTAGAAGACGTAGCCATATCCGTCCTCAAAGATGCGACCCCACATCAATCTCACATAGGTAATACTGATCAAGAATACTCCGTTGTATTCCACCATAATAGCTATCAGCATTATTAAGAATGTAACATTCAACCCTATATCATCAACGGAAAACAAAGGAAAACATCATAGGAATAGGCATACCTTTGTTTGATTGTTTCTTGAGTTGTCCCCGACTAGTTTGCCTATTGAACCTAGATCATGGGATCTCCAATTTCGCTAGGTTAGGTTGCCGCCGAGTAAACTCATTGTGTTGGCTTTAAGCCCATTCCCCTCGATGTGAAGGATACTTGCTCTCTACTTGGGCCCTTTGTCAAAGGATCGGCAATATTCTCCTTTGACTTTACATAGTCAATGGAAATGATTCCATTTTTCAGCAAGTCCTTTATAATGTTGTGGCGCCTTCGTATGTGTCGGGACTTTCCATTGTAGATCTGATTCTTCGCTCTTGTGAGAGTGGCCATACTATCACAATGGATACCAATAGCAGTCACCGGTTTTGGCCACAACGGAATACCCTCTAGGAAGCTTTTTAGCCATTCGGCTTCTTCAGCGGCTTTGTCTAATGCGACAAATTCTGCTTCCATAGTTGATCTGGTATTCACAGTTTGTTTGGAAGATTTCCAAGATATCGCTGCTCCACCAAGTGTGAATACATATCCACTTGTGGACTTACTCTCCGAATGGTTGGAAATCCAATTAGCATCACAATACCCTTCTAGAACGGGTTATGTGAGTACCGACTAAGTCTACTCACACAATACGCTATATCCGGTCGTGTACAGTTCATGATATACATCAAGCTTCCAAGAACTTGAGTGTATTCCAACTGAGCAACACTATCTCCTAGATTCTTCTTCAATTGACTTGAAGGATCGAATGGAGTCACAACCGGTTTGTCATCATAATGACCAAACTTTCACAACACCTTCTCAACATAGTGAGATTGGGTAAGGATGTAACCATTTGGATCTTTTTTAATCTTTATACCAAGGATAACATCAACAACTCCCATATCTTTCATATCAAATGCGGAGTTTAACATCTTCTTGGTTTGGTTTATTACATCCAAGTTTGATCCCATGATGAGCATATCATCAACATACATAAGCATCTTTGTATTGTTTCACATCAACACACTTATCACATTCATTTATGTGATAACCATTTGACAACATAGTGTTATCAAACTTCTCATGCCACTGCTTTGGCGCTTGTTTAAGTCCATAAAGAGACTTAATCAACTTACAGACTTTGTTCTCTTGGCCTTTTACAACAAAACCTTCCGGTTGTTTCATATTTATCTCTTCTTCTAATTCACCATTCAAGAACGCGGTTTTCACATCCATTTGATGTATCTCTAAGTTATGTATAGCCGCTATCGCAATCAACGTCCGTATAGACGTGATCCTAGTAACCGATGAATAGGTGTCGAAGAAGTTTTGACCTTCCTTTTGTCGGTACCCCTTGGCAACTAGTCGAGCTTTGTACTTCTCTATAGTGCCATCGGGTCTCAATTTCCGCTTGAAGATCCATTTATGACCAATTACCTTGTGACCCGGTGGTAAATCTACCAATCTCCATGTGTTATTTTGAACAATGGAGTGTATCTCACCTTGAATAGCCTCTTTCCAATAAGGTGTGTTGATCCAAACCCTCAGTGATTTGATAATGACCCTCTCTTATACTTAGTGAAAATTGCAAGTAAACAATATGTATCAGAGTTTCACTATCGCTGATAAGTACTAAGATCTTCCAGTACCGCTGATAGGAACTCTCGCTCTTTAAGTTAAACATTCAGCGAAACTGTTCACCATAAATGCTCTGAGTCTGTTCAGTCATTATGATGATCGCTGATAAGTTAGTTGTTTACTTATGATTCCTGAAGACAAGTTTCACGTCAACAAAGGTTCTACGCTGAAGTCGAAGATCAAGCTCAAGAACCAGCGACAAGTCTCCTAATGAACTGATGCGGATCAGCGAAGACTCAGATTTGTCCACTCAACGTGAAGTATCAAGTACAAGACTTCAGCTATCGCTGAACTCTATCATTCGCTGATATGAAATGATAGATCGCTGAATCAACGAAAGCTGATCACGAAGTCCTCCGTACAAAGTACTTTTGTCTTAACCACCCTTGCACGACTTCGTACGAAATGTCAGAAAAGAACCTCCGAATATCTGAAATCGTACAACCACTCTGATACTACACTGCTCATCCATGCGGCTACTAAGGTTGTCAACCAAGGTCAATGACATGCAACCAACCAGCTGATGACACGTGTAAAGTATATACTGACTTGCATTAAATGCATGCAGTATATAAAGAGATGAACTCACTTCATTTGAAGTAACTTGCTAACTCTGGACAAGTTCAAATCTCTTATCTCAAGATAGGTTATTATTAGTAATTTCCTTATCTCTCTTAGTGCAAGAAACCTTAGTGTTCCAACTTGTTTAGATTTAGGTTTATTCTTAATCTTGTTTCCGCAACAAGCTGTAAATTGTTAATGATTTATCAATAAACAATTTAGAAAAGTAAAATCTGTGTGTTTGTATTCAACCCCCCCCCCCCCCCTTCTACAAACTTGTATAGGCCTTCGGGACCAACAAGTGGTATCAGAGCAGATTTGTTTAATCTCATAAACAAGATCTAATCTAAGATATTTCTCTTCCTTGCTATTATCTGAAAATGGCCACCAACACAAACACAAATTATATAGACAATGGTTCTCTTGCAAAACCCCCTAGATTTTCCAGAGACAACTTCAACTTATGGAAAAATAGGATGACACTCTTCTTAGAAGGTGTAGACCCTACTATGCCTTACTATCTAGAAAATGGTCCATTCATCCCTGTAAGAATTGATGCTGATGTTCCAGCCGCTGAGAATAGACCTGCTATTCCAGAAAGGCTGGTACCTAAGGAAATCTTTCAATGGACTGACGAAGATAAGAATAAAGTGGCTATAGATACAAAAGCCAGATCCATACTATCCATGGCCCTTCCTGACGAAGTCTACCATTCCGTCATGAATCTGAAAACATCAAAAGCCATGTGGGACACAATATGTGTTCAGTATGAAGGAACGTCTGAAGTCCAGGACTCAAGAAAGATCAACCTGGTAAGACAATACGAAAGCTTCATTTCTGGTAAGAATGAAACTCTCTCTGAAGTTCACCAACGTTTTAATTGTTTAATTATAGATCTGAAAACTGTTGGTAATGAATATTCTAACTTTGAGGTGCTGACAAAGTTTCTAGAATGTTTACCTGAAAGCTGGGACAATTATTCTATGTGTCTCAAGCTGTCAAAGGATCTAAAATCAATGACCCTTGCTACCTTATATGGCACGTTGCTGAATCATGAGCAATCAAGCCATCTTAAGAAGAATCTTGTAAAAGATTCCAGAAGCATCCCTGTTGCTTTAATCTCAGGGGAACCTTCTACTCAGCGACCCTCTGTCACTATCACTGAGTTAGAAAGTAACTCTGAAAGTTCATCAGATTCTGATTTTTCAGATGATGAATCTTTGGCTCTCCTAACTAAGAAGTTCAGGAGATTTGCCAAGAAGAAAATGTTTAGAAAGAACAAACCTCTTTCCATAACTGACAAGCCTAAATCATCAGTTTTTGTTGATAAGGCTACTGCTACTTGTTTTAACTGCGAAAAAATAGGACATTTTGCTAACGAGTGCAGGTCTAAGAAAGTTTCTAGACCCTCAACTTTTACAAAGAAATCCGTTGTTCCAAGGAATAAAGATGACAAATACTCAAAGCTGAAAGAAAAATATGCGAAGCTGAAAAGCTTTAAGAAGAAAGGCAAAGGCCTGATGGCTGACTATGATTGGGCTGCTTCTGATGAAGAAGCATCATCATCTGACTCTGAAGATAATGAAGCAAATCAATTTCTCATGGCCAAGATTGAAGAAGAGGAAGAAAGTTCAGACATTCCCTCCACTTCAACATCTGCTATTCAGGTATCACCTTCTTTCTTTACCAATATTGCAAATATTGATGAAGCTGATAGTCTCCGTAAGATCGATCTCTTGACTAGAAGTTTATACGAAGCCATGAACGGCAAAACTGTGGTTGAAAACCAAAACCTTGATCTCGCTGAAAAGCTTAAAAACGGCCACCTTCAAATAGAAAAGCTTTCTAAAATTGAAGAAGATTTTAAAGATCAAGTATATTTAAATCAGCTAGTCAAAATCGAACGAGCAGAAGCTATCGCTGCATTAAAAGCTGAAAAAGCTACTGTTGAAGGATGGTGTAATTCTTCAACAAAGATCACTGAGATAATAAAGTCTCAAATTCCACTGAGTGATAAACGTGGTTTGGGTTACAAATATGAAACTTCAAAACCAACCACTGAGCGTTCAATGCTTAAATTTGGAACGTTCGTATCCTCAGTCGCTGATACTTCATCTTCTCAGTGCTCCTCGTCCATTACACCAATCCCTGAGGAAACTCCTACCTCCTCAAAAGGCAAGGAGAAAATGGTTTATTCAAAACCTACCTCTGTCTTTAAAGACAAAGGTAAAGGAATTGTTATTTATCAAAATCCTCAGAAGGGTACTTTAGTACCAAAGCTGAATGCTTCTAAAGTTTCAGTGACCCATCCCTCTGGATCAAGGAAGCTGATCTCTGAATCTATTCAGCGATCTACTCCTAGACTCAGAGTGGATGTCCTTGTTAAGAAATCTGAAGAACTAAATGTTCGTCCCATTTCTAAAGACAATAGCTTACTTGGTGCTGATACTTCTAATTCTAAATTAAAAGCTCAGCATACAAATGGTCCTAGAACTACTTTTAGATATAGGAAATGTTATCACTGTGGACTCACTGATCATATTGCTAGTAAGTGCCCCACAACCACCAAAGCTAAAAAGATAGCTAAGGTGAAGATTGCCCCCAAGGCAAAGAAGACCAACCCTGGTGCAAATCAGGTCAAGGTGAATTCTACCACTGAGGTTAAGAAATTAACCAAAGTGAAGAAAGACAAAGCTGAATCTTCAAATGTTGCGAAGACTGCTGAACCTTCCATTCCAACTACTTCCACTGACAAACGTGTATACATGGTTAAGTGGGTACCCAAGAAAAACTAATCTTCCTTTGTATTGCAGGTTAAGAAGGGTATCTGGTATCTCGATAGCGGATGCTCTAGACACATGACTGGTAAGAAAAGCCTGCTCGCTGAATACAAGGAAGAGAAGGGTCCCTCTGTGACTTTCGGTGGAAATGGAAAAGGACATACCCGAGGGTATGGTGTACTTTCAAATGGTACAACCTCCTTCAGAAGAGTCGCATATGTTGAAGGGCTGAAGCATAATCTTCTAAGCATCAGTCAGCTTTGCGACATGGATAACAAAGTAATCTTTACTAAGGAATCCTGCTTTGTCACTGACAAAAAGGAGAAGATAGCTCTCAGCGGTTATCGTTTGGAAAATGTTTATGTAATAAACATGGACTCAACAACCACTGAGAACTCCTGTTTCTTCTCAAAGGCCTCATCTGATGTCAACTGGCTATGGCATAAGAGGCTCTCTCATTTAAATTTCAAGACACTGAATACTCTTTCTTCAAAAGAGTTAGTCACTGGTCTACCTCAGCATTCATACGCCAAAGAGTCGTTATGTTCAACGTGTGAAAAAGGGAAGCAGACCAAAGCAAGCTTTAAGACAAAGCAAGTTTCTTCAGTGTCATCTCCTCTACAACTACTCCATATGGATTTGTTTGGCCCTGTTAACAAACAATCCATCGCTGGAAAGAAATATACGCTGGTCATAGTTGATGAATTCTCTCGCTTCACTTGGGTAATGTTTCTCCGTTCTAAGAGTGACACCCCTGAAGAACTCATCACCTTTGTTCGGAAGATGGAAACCCTGAACAATCTGACCATTCGCTCAATAAGGAGTGATCATGGAACTGAATTCAAAAACAGTTCTCTTGATTCCTTCTTTGAGAGTAAGGGTATTTCTCACAACTTTTCTTCAGTGAGAACACCGCAACAAAATGGAGTCGCTGAAAGAAGAAATAGAACAATTATTGAAGCTGCACGTTCAATGCTCAGCGATTCTCACCTGCCTACTCAGTTTTGGGCAGAAGCTGTCAACACTGCTTGTTTTACGCAAAACAGGTCGCTGTTAGTCAAAAGATTCAATAAAACAGTCTATGAACTTTTTCATGGGAGAAAGCCCTCAATCAGCTTTCTTCAAATCTTTGGATGTCAGTGTTTCATACTGAACAATAGAGATGCTCTTGGAAAGTTCGATCCTAAGGCTGATGATGGAATCTTTCTTGGATACTCCTCAGTTTCCAAAGCCTTCAGAGTCTTCAATCGAAGAAGACAAACTGTAGAAGAAACTATTCACGTCACGTTTGACGAATCCCGTTCAGCGAACTCTAAACCGAACGCTGATACAGAAGAACTGAATCAATGGATGTTTTCTCATCTTGGTGATTCGGAAGATTTTCCCACTCCTCATGCTCATCCAGTAAAAGATGATAGTCCCACTATCATTCCAAACATGCAGAATAGTGAAGCTGAAACATCATGGGTCTCAGTTGTTCCTATAAACACTATACCTGCAGTTGATCCAAATGTCTCAGACATTCCATCTACTTCTCAGCAATCAGTGAATATAATGACAACTGCATCCATTCCTCTCTTGGCTGATACTCCTGACGTCGCTGAAGCTTCATCTTCAGCTCCTCCAGTTCAAATAGAGTCAGTGACTCACGCTCCGGCTCAGCGATGGACTATAAATCACCCAATTGATCAAATTCTTGGTGATCCAAACGCTGGGATTCAGACTCGACGAAGTGCAGGTAATATTTGTTTATTTGTAAATTTTATTTCACTAACTGAACCAAAGAAAGTAGATGATGCCCTCAAATATCCAAACTGGGTCAGCGCCATGCAAGAAGAGCTGACTGAATTTGAAAGAAACAAAGTTTGGAAACTTGTTCGAAGACCAACTGACAAAACTGTGATAGGCACTAAATGGGTCTATCGAAATAAGTTGGAAGAACATGGTACTGTAACCCGCAACAAAGCTCGACTTGTTGCTCAGGGATACAGACAAGAGGAAGGTATAGATTACGACGAAACATTTGCTCCGGTAGCAAGACTTGAATCTATTCGTCTATTCTTATCATATGCTGTACACAAGAACTTCAAAGTACATCAGATGGATGTCAAGTCAGCATTTCTGAATGGAAAGCTGAATGAAGAAGTGTATGTGGAACAACCTCCAGGATTCTCAGATCCTAAGCGTCCAGATTATGTTTATAAACTGGATAAGGCACTTTATGGCTTGAAGCAAGCCCCACGTGCATGGTATGACACTCTTTCCACTTATCTCCATATTGAAAATTTTGAGCGAGGTAAGATTGACAAAACGCTATTTTTTAGAAAAGTGAAAGGTCATATCATTCTAGTTCAAATATATGTTGATGACATTATATTTGGTTCTACTAACCCTGAGCTTTGTACTCGTTTCGCTGATAGAATGAAAGATGAGTATAAAATGAGCATGATGGGTGAACTAACATATTTCCTTGGTCTTCAGATTAAGCAAACTGAGAAAGGAACTTTCATTAATCAGGGAAAGTATGTTAAAGATATGCTGAAGAAATTTGACTTAACTGAAAGTTCAGCTATGAAAACCCCTATGGCACCACCGCTGACACTTGATAAGGACACAAAGGGTGTTCCTGTCAATGTCACGCTGTACCGTGGGATGATCGGCTCACTATTGTATCTTATAGCTAGCCGACCCGATATTATGTTTGCAACATGCTTGTGTGCGCGATATCAAGCTGAACCTAAGATATCTCATATGAAAGTTGTAAAGCGAATCTTTCGATATCTTAAGGGTACATCGAATCTAGGTCTTTGGTATCCCAAAGACTCAGGATTCGATCTAACTGCATATTCAGATAGTGATTTTGCAGGTTGCAAAATGGATAGGAAAAGCACCACAGGAGGATGTCAGCTCCTGGGTGGAAAGCTGGTGAGTTGGACAAGTAAGAAGCAAAACTCAGTGTCCACTTCCACAACTGAAGCTGAATATGTAGCCGCTGGAAGCTGCTGCTCTCAGGTCTTGTGGATGAGAAATCAGCTACTAGACTATGATCTTCAGATCTCTAAAATTCCAATCTATTGCGACAGCACAAGTGCCATCGCTATAGCAAACAATCCAGTACTACATTCAAAGACCAAACATATAGAAATCAGATATCATTTTATCAGAGATCATGTGATGAATGGTGATATAGAACTTCATTTTATCCCAACTGATTATCAGTTAGCTGACTTATTTACCAAACCTCTTGATGAGACAAGATTCAACTTTCTCATCAGCGAGCTTGGAATGCTGAACTTTGAAGGATAAAATCTTCAGCGGTTCACATTAATCAGCGAAAGGATAAAATCAACTTGTATAACCCATTCTATCATCTTCTCTCTGAATAAACTTGATTCACTGATATCAAGGTATGTTCTCTCTCTGACAATCGCATGAAAATGCAAGATTTCAAAACAAAATGCATCGCTGAATATCTCTTCCTTAACAGCGATATTTTTGAAATTTCTTAAAACCTTTACTGAATATTTTCATTCAGTACTTCATGTTTTCAAAGGTATCTCTGAGTTTTTCAAAACCTCAGAGACAACCAAGAATATGAAAGGACAGTTGTGACGTCATTGCAACGGATAAAACCCCGGCACGTTTTCTCTTCCTGACACACGTTTGCACGTCTCGTTCATACTTCCAATCAAATGCAAACACGTGTCCGTGTCATGATGAAAATCTTTTCCCGCTCAAGATTTTCTCTTTCTAAAATCTCTATATAAACAAACTCTTTGTTTATATTTTTCTTTTACGCAATCAATCTTCCTCCGCAAGAAAGAATTCACTGTTGCATTTGTGATTTCAAAAACTTCAAGAACTGTTCATCATCTTCTTCATCAAACATCAAGGTTAATATGTTCTTATTTATTACCGAATGCAAATAATTTGTTTCTGATCTACTCTTTGTTCTTAACAAGATCAAAAAAAAAGAACTTCTTAAAAATAAAATCATTTTCTTTCATGGTTTTATGAACACAACCATTTCATGGTTGTTCTTCAAGTTTAAATGCAAAAATCTTAAACTTGTTCTTCACATTCGTTTTTCCAGAATCTCAATCTTCAAAGAAAACTGGAAAACAAGATTTTTTTTGGGTTTGAAATTTTCGTTTTCAAAAACAGAAAAACCCTAATCTTCATTAAGACATTTGTGTCTAAATGAAATGGATAAAATTCGAAACATCTTATTGGAAATTTCTTTCCACATTAAGATCATTCTTATTTGTTAACATCTTTGGTTGAACTGTTAATACAGAGAAATGGCCTCGTCTGACATTCCTGCTAACGCTGAGAACATCTCCACTGACTCTGAGGAAGTGGAAATCCTCAAGGCTCCACAAGTCATGTTTGAACTTGACAAACTGGATTGGACTAAGGTGAACAACCTCTCTGCGCTTCTCGAGTTTCCTCCTCGAAAGCAAGTCACACATCTAGATGATGCTGTGAAATTTCTGAAGAATTGATGCATCTCCACAGCCCTGACCATAACACCTCCTGCACATCAGCTTTTTCTCTCACAATTCTGGTACTCAGCGAGACACCATAAAGATCACCCCAGCCATTATTCGCAAAGCTCTCAGCCTTCCCATCGCCACCAAGGAAAAACCTTTTGTTCCCCTCCCTGACCCCAAGAAAAACTCAGACAGGGAAGCCATCATTGCATTCTTCGATGCAATGGGCTATGTATGGGAAATAGGCAGAGACATGAAGCCCGAGAAGAAGCTGACGATCATCAAGAAATCGAAAATGCCCAGCGAGATGAATTTCATCTTCGCTCATCTGATAAGCTGCATGACTGCAAAGAGTGGCTCCTCCGACCAAGCCGCTAAACCTCAGCAAGCAATGGGCTATGCACTGCTGAAAGGTCTCAACATAGACTGGGCATCGATCATCTATGATGACTTGGTTCTACGAGTGGACACCGTCGCTGATAGACCTCCATGGGTTCCTTACCCACGTTTCATCAGCGCCATCTTCCAATGTGGCCTGAAGGAAACCTACCCAACTGATGGTGACCTGAAACTTTCTCAGGTCGGTCCAAAGATACTCGACTTTAAACCAACCGTAAATGAGGTACGTCTTTCTACACTCTTAACTCTTCTTAACCCTCATACTTCTTCTACTTCTGCAGCTCCTTCAGCGGACAAACCCACCGCAAATACCCCAGCTGCTACTTCTATTCCTCTTAAAAGGAAACACTCTCACACCACACTTGATTCTAAAAGGATCAAGAAAACAAAGGAGCAACCCCAGCAATCTCATGCTGAAGACTCCTCAGCTCTTTCTGCAGAGCTGAAGGAATGTTCAGTGGTACGCTCTGCCACACCTGAACAAGCCATCCCTTCAATCCCAATCTCAGCGTCTCCAAACGTTGAGATTACAGACTTGGAAACTTCCCAACCTCCCTCAGTCTCTCAAAAGACTGATGAAGTGATTCTCAGCGATTCCAACGCTGAACTCAGAACCCAACCTCCAATCTTATCCTTCGCTTCTCCCTCCACTCATTTGGTCTCTCCTCCAGTTATCACTGGAGATGCCATCATTTCTATGGAAGCTAAAGCTGATAATCCAGAAATGATGAAGACAGGACCTGCAGGACAATCCATGGGCACGTTCGAAGACGACATGGAACTTTACTCAGGCACCCGTGACTTTGATGAGTTCACCAATCCTCCTGCAGGTAATCAACAACCCATAAACACTGTGACTAAACCCCAAACTTTTGAGCTTTCCTTTGTTCACAAGTTCTTATCTGTTACAGGTCCTAACTTGGGAGACATCAACGCCTCTCTGAAATCCGTGGAAACAAAGCTGACAGGTCTCACCACCACTCTCTCCAACAACTCTTCAGCTGTAACAAACGCTGGAGAGAATCTTCAAAAGCTGACAACGGTGGTAGAGAAGAAGCCTTCCACAGATGACATGAAGCAGCTTGACAAGACTCTCAGCGACTTCGCCAAGGTACTCGCTGATATCTACACAGACTACACCTCTCTCAAAAGCTCAGTTTCGTCCATGTCCAGCGAATTTACAACGATGAAGACATCGGTTGGAACACTAGAGGGAGATATGTCTGCTGTGAAGACAAATGTCAACACTCTGACGACTGACTTAAGCTCTGTAAAGACTGACGTTGGTTCGATGAAGACTATGATCGAACAGCTGCTGCACAAGGCAAATGCTCCTGCCCCTAACCCCGGTCCTTGAAACTGAAAACTTCACAGTAGCGGATCGCAAAGAGCTGGAAAAGATCAATCCTGCTATTTCTGGCCTTGAAGACAGATTAGCAAAGATTGAAGTTTGTGTAGGTCTCTCTGGCCAAAAAGACAGAGAACCTACCAACGCTGCTGAATCTACCCATTCCTCCCCCAGTCATCATGAAAAAGAGGGGGAGAAAAGCGATGAAAACCCTTCCAAGAGCGCTGAAGACCTTTCCCATGATGAATCTATCAGGGGAGAGAAGAACGAAGACCTCACCTTCACTGAAGAGGGTGAGAAGACTATTGAAGTTGAAGCAGCCGCTGGACCTCAGGGAGATGAACACCCTGAGGGAACCGAGAAGCTCGCCTCTGTATCTGAGGGGGAGCAACTCGAAGAAGACGCTGAAGAATCCGAAGCAGAAGATGATGAAGCCGTCGACATCCCTGATAATGAACCATCTTCTTCTCCAAAGAATGATGATGATGATGACGAAGATGACGATGACTTCTTTATCGTCAAACCTGCTCCAAAGATCAAAGCTCTTAAGGGAATCTCGGTAAATGAACCTTCAGGGGAGCGGACAAAGACAAAGCCCTCAGCCTCTGGAGCTGAGAAAGGCAAAGGCAAAAGCGTCGCTGAAAATGACAATCTGACGATCTTGCTTGAAAAGCCGGTTTGTCAGGTACACTAAACATCTCTTACTCCATCCCTCCTCTATCATACACTATCAGTTCCTCTACCCAAGCCTATACACTTGAACATTTTTCACTCTATCTGATTCTACCCAAGTTCTTACTTGTAAGATCGCTGTGTTTCAGCTAGTCCTCTCCCCTGTTTGGGGATATCGCTGAAGGCTCCACAACTGCGACTTCACCAATAATACCAGCTGCCGCTGAAGAAATAATCCCAGTCTTGGATTTGATCTCTGAGACTGATGAACCTGAAGAACAGACTCTCTCACACAGACACAGACCTTCCTTAGCTCCTCAAAAGCTAAGAGAAGAAGAACAGAAGAAAAGAGAGGAAATAATAAAGCGATTCGAGGATCAGCGAATCATTCTAAGGCGTGATCAACTGCCTTCAGTTCCTCCAAAGTTCAGAACTTCAAAAGATGAATACAAGGAACACCTCAGAGCTGAACACCTAATCGCTGAAAGAAAGGAAGCTGAAGAAAAAGACAGAAAATACGCCATCAAGCTTACTCAAGAATCTGTCAAAGACCCCAAGATGAAACGTGTTCACATTCAAGTCCAACGAAAGCTTTGGGAAGAAGCCCAGAAGATCGTGGAAAATAAAACTGAAGTTTCTCAGACCACCCTGATATGGTGTAAAGAGAAAATACACTTCAGATATCGTCCAACGAATATCAACAAGGTATTCATCTCTGGAAGAACCTCTATCGGAGTACCTATTGTTGACATCAAACTTTTCAGAGAAGATGGCCAATCTGAAGCCTTTCGCGCTGACACTGTAAAAAGGTATGGTCTCTCTGAATGGCTGGAGATGAGGTTAGCTATCCAATCGTCACAATCTAAGTACAAGGATCATTTCGAAAAGCTGATAAACAGACAGATCGATTTGATATCTTCTTGTGTGGACATTCCTCCTCTTCCTGATCTTAAGCTGAAAAGAAAAAGGGCCTCTCCAAAGAAGAAACGTCAAGATTCAAACTCAGGTCCTGTCATACGAAATGAAACTGGAATTGGTTTCTCTCACGCTGAAGTTCTTGGTCCTGACCCTGATCTATCTGCCCTTGACATTTCTTTGCCACCATGTGAACTTTTCGTCCCTGGTAAAGTCATCAGTAATCCTTATGGAATATTCTTTCTCGACTACGACGGACGTAAATGTTTTCAACGGATCGCTGAGCTTCCAATCACTCCAATCGAACAGCTCAGAGATCTCATCTACTGGTGTGACTTCAGAAAAGACATTCAGGCACGACACCTAAAACCTTTGATTTTTTAAGAAGCGCTGAACAAAAGAAAACGAGGTGTAACGGTTCCTGACTGGATGATCCCCACTGAAAAGACCCTTGATGAACTTCTCATTAAGGAAGAACCTCTGTAAGCTGATAGGATCGCCTCTTTCATCTATTTTATCAGTTATCCTTTTGTACTTGTAATTTATTTCGCTTGTACTTGTAATCTCTTCATTTTTCTTTGTATCCTGATTCAAAGTTTTAAAGAAAGATTTCAGCGAATGTACTTTACTCCATCAGTACTGAAAAGATCCCAGAAAACAGTAAAAGGGACAAATATTTTATGAGTTCTTTTTATCCTTATGTTTTTCATTAAATAGCAATTTTCTTTGTTGCTATGTCATAATCAAATAGGGGGAGATTGTTGATCCAAACCCTCAGTGATTTGATAATGACCCTCTCTTATACTTAGTGAAAATTGCAAGTAAACAATATGTATCAGAGTTTCACTATCGCTGATAAGTACTAAGATCTTCCAGTACCGCTGATAGGAACTCTCGCTCTTTAAGTTAAACATTCAGCGAAACTGTTCACCATAAATGCTCTGAGTCTGTTCAGTCATTATGATGATCGCTGATAAGTTAGTTGTTTACTTATGATTCCTGAAGACAAGTTTCACGTCAACAAAGGTTCTACGCTGAAGTCGAAGATCAAGCTCAAGAACCAGCGACAAGTCTCCTAATGAACTGATGCGGATCAGCGAAGACTCAGATTTGTCCACTCAACGTGAAGTATCAAGTACAAGACTTCAGCTATCGCTGAACTCTATCATTCGCTGATGTGAAATGATAGATCGCTGAATCAACGAAAGCTGATTATGAAGTCCTCCGTACAAAGTACTTTTGTCTTAACCACCCTTGCACGACTCCGTACGAAATGTCAGAAAAGAACCTCCGAATATCTGAAATCGTACAACCACTCTGATACTACACTGTTCATCCATGCGGCTACTAAGGTTGTCAACCAAGGTCAATGACATGCAACCAACCAGCTGATGACACGTGTAAAGTATATACTGACTTGCATTAAATGCATGCAGTATATAAAGAGATGAACTCACTTCATTTGAAGTAACTTGCTAACTCTGGAAAAGTTCAAATCTCTTATCTCAAGATAGGTTATTATTAGTAATTTCCTTATCTCTCTTAGTGCAAGAAACCTTAGTGTTCCAACTTGTTTAGATTTAGGTTTATCCTTAATCTTGTTTCCTCAACAAGCTGTAAATGGTTAATGATTTATCAATAAACAATTTAGAAAAGTAAAATCTGTGTGTTTATATTCAACCCCCCTCCTTCTACAAACTTGTATAGGCCTTCGGGACCAACAAGGTGCCTCCGATGAATCCATGGCGGCTTTATAGGATTGAGGTTCTTCATCGACAACAAATGTCATGAAGTCGGGTCCAAAATCTTTAGCAATCTTTCCCCTTTTACTTCTTCTAGGCTCTAGGTTTTCTTCTTGAGCCTTTTATGTACCTTCTTCATTTGGTTTCTCAACACTATCGGTGTTCTCTACTTCACATACTCTCTTCCTTGGATTAGAGATTTCTTTCCCTTTATCCTTGTAAGGAAATATGTGTTCAAAGAATTCAGCCTCAATTGATTCCATAATTGTGTTGTTGTGGACATCTTCATTGTTTGACTTATAGACCAGAAATCTATAAGCAGCACTATTACTTGCCGGACCAAGACATACACAATCAATGGTCTTCGGTCCAAGTTTTGTCCTTTTGGGTAAAGGTACTTGAACCTTTGCAAGGCAACCCCACACTTTCATCCTTTTGTAGGAAGGAAGTTTTCCTTTCCATAGTTCATAAGGTGATTTATCGCTCTTTTTATGAGGAATTCTATTAAGTATCATATTTGCAGTTAAGCAGGCTTTACCCCACAAACTATGTGGTGCTCCCGAAGTAATCAACATTGAATTGATCATGTTTTTCAATGTTCTATTTTTCCTTTCGGCTACTCCATTTTGTTGTGGAGTATAGGGAGCGTGGTTTGGTGAACTATGCCATGATGAGAACAAAATTCTGCAAAGTCCTTAGACTCATATTCTCCTCCTCTATCGGATCTCAGAATTTTTATTCTTTTATCAAGTTGGTTTTCAACTTCAGCCTTGTATGTCTTAAACATATTCAAAGCTTCATCTTTGGTATGTATTAGGTATACATAACAATATTTACTGCAATCATCAATAAATGATACATAATAGTTCTTTCCTCCACGTGTGGGTGTGGCTTTGTAATCACATAAATCGTTGTGGATAAGTCCAAGTACTTGGTTAGACTTTTCAACAGATTTGTGTGGATGGCTTGAATATTTAGATTCAACACATACCTCACATTTTGTCTTGTTATCCATGGAACACTTGGATAATAACCCAAGTCTTGTCATCCTTTGTAAGGATTGGAAGTTTACATGTCCTAGACGGGAATGCCATAAGGAAGAAGAGTCAAGCATGTACATAGAAGCAGAGCTAGAGCCGACGGTTTTATTGCTATTTACAACATTTACAATATTTACATCATCATTGTTCATCACACTAAGTTTGAAGAGCCCCTCATTTAGGTAGCCCTTTCCAACATACATCCCACCCTTAGTAATCACAAATTTATCCGATTCAAACACCATCTTGAATCCTTTGTTACTAAGTGTGGGTCCAGAAATCAAGTTCTTTGTAATATCCGGTACATGCAAGACATTGGTGAGCACAAGTTCCTTCCCCGATGTAAGCTTGAGATTCACCTTCCCCTTCCCTTCAACTTTTGAGGTCGTGGCATTACCCTTATACATGGGTTCTTCATCATCAATTTTTTTTTGGTATGTAGCAAACATGTTCTTGGAGTTACAAATATGTTTGGTGGCACCAGTATCAACCCACCAATCGGTCACGTTTGTAACCATAAAAGCCTCAATTACTCCAACGAATTGATTTGGAGCATTAACCACATTGGCTTGATGGGGGTTTCCACCGGCACCTCCTCCTCCGAGACCACCATGGTTTCACCTATGGCGGCAATCCTTCGCTCGTTGCCCTGGCTTTCCGCATACCCAGCAACTCATCACACGTTTCTTGAAAGGCTTTCGTTGTACGGATAGTGGGTTTGAAGCATTGAGATTTTGCTTGAAACCCATCGCCTTTCCCTTTCCTTTTTGGAACTTTGACTTTGATGAGTTTCCGGTAACCATGTTTGCATTTGGTTCCAACGAGATTGCATCCGCCTTCTCGTTCATCCGGTTGTCCTCCTCCACCCGCAATTTGAGTATCAATTTCTCAAAACTCATATCCTCGGACAAATGTTTAAGATAGAGTTTAAATTTTTTCCAGGATAGAGGTAACTTATCAATTATTGAACCAATAACAAAATTAGAGTTGATGCCCATGCCTTCGACTTCCAATTCATGGACCAAGATTTGCATTTCTTCTACTTGTTTCACGACCGGTTTGGAATCCGTCATCTTAAAGTTCAGGAATTTGCCCACGATAAATCGTTTGGAACAAGCGACTTCCGTCTTGTACTTTGATTCCAACGACTCCCAAATTTCTCTTGCCGTGGTGAATGATGAATATATGTCATAAAGACCATGATCCAAACCATTAAGAATAAAATTCCGACAATTATATTCGTTGGCGTTCCAAATATCCAAGTATCGTTGGAACATAGCCAATTCAATTTGGGATGGGGCGTTTTCTCCTTCTCCAACCGGCGGTGTCGGTGCTTGATCGGTAAGCACGTTAGACACTTTCAAAGTTGTTAAGTAGAAGAGCATCTTTTGTTTCCATCTTCTAACATCGGAACCCTTAAATTTTTTGGGTTTCTCCACACTCGATTTCAACAAGGAAGAGTTTTCCATCGTCAACGAAATTTCTGTCTAAGATTGTTAGACCTTATTTACACGAATTGAAATTCGTAACACACAATATTGAATCAAATGGAAATACTGAATTATTTATATGTATATATATATATATCCGAAATTTACATATCAATGAAAATACATAATCAAAAGTTCAAGATAAAATACTAACTCGACTTTCTTGATCACGAAGTTGAAGAAGATCGTTATTTGGATTGAAGCCTGCCAAACAGTGTCCTTAGACAGAAATTCGTCCCTCGTACCGTATTGATTGGACGTCTATCTAGAGGATACAACTACCCGTTGAAGAATCGAACTCTCGAACCCGACGAATCAAACTATGCTTCCATGATGAAGAACAATGAAGAACTTTGAGAGAATTTAAGAGAATATGTGTTTTTCCGTCTATCATAATCTGTTACATATGATTCCTATTTATACTAGATCAACCGGTGCCAATGAACCATTGTAACTGTTCGGTTATGGCGGTTGGAGGATGAAAAGTCACACCTTTTCATATGAAAAGTCACACCTTTTCATATGAAAAGTCACACCTTTTCATCGTTGCCCTATTTACATATCTAGTACTTGAGGTATGATTGAGATTATCCCTACAATCAAAACCCTCATCTCTTCCCTGATCGAAACCATTTTTGCTGAAAGACGCTCGTCCTTCGTACGAAAATAAATCGAAACACTAGTCTCATCTCTTCCCTAATCGAAACCCTTTTTACCGAACAAATCTCATACCTGGTGCAAAGAGCGAACAACTTATTCTATTGATTAATCGATCATCAAAAATCTCATCCATGGTGAAAGAGAAACCGTCTGTTCATTTATCTTCTTTAATTTAGCAGTTTGGGTTTTTGATATTGAACAACAAACAGTTTTAGTAGCTTGGGATTAAATAAACAGTAGCTTGCGTTTTTTGATGTTGAGAGATGTAAACCATGAGTATGATGAATTGAAGGGTAAAATGTCATTTCAATCATATAGATTTTTATTCACGCAAAAAAAGTAAACAACACACTTTTATTCAAACAGACAAATTTATCCATACAAAACTTGATGAAAATTTTGGTAAACAACCCTCTAAATACGAGTGTGATGTTGGAGTGGTTGAATACTAGAAGGCTTTGGATCGAAAGGAAGCCGTAAAATAAAAAGAAATGGCTAAACCAAAAAGCTCACGTCAAATGGGACATGGAGGGTGATGAGAACACAAGATTTTTTCATGCTTCTATCCGTGGTAGACATAGCAAGAATAATATTCGAGGTCTGATGGTCAATAGGAAATGGTGCGAAGACCTAATAACTTTAAGTTTTTTTGCTCTTGTTTATTATAAAAATATCTTCTCCGAAATTTCTATAGATCGACTATCGTTTTCTAATACAAATATTAAGCGGTTGTCGAAAGTGAAAGCCAATTCTTTGTAGGCGCATTTACGGAAGAAGAGATATAGGGGGAGGTTAAAGCTTGTGGAAGTTCCAAATCACCTGGCAAGACGGTTTCGATTTTAATTTTATCAAGATGTTTCGGGACACCATCAAAGAGGATCTGATGAAGGCAGTTTTCACAACACAGGTTCGATCACTCCGGCTTTTAACTTTTCCTTCATATCTCTTACTCCTAAATCAGTAGATCCGATCGAACTTCGTGATTATAGACCGATCAGTCTACTTGGCTGCTACTAAAAAGTTATCGCTAAAGCTCTAGCAGGTTGGAGTCTGTTTTTGGGGAACCTCGGGCATTGGGTGTTCGAAGATTTTGATGCCTTCTATAAGGTTTGAACTTCCTCTTATGGTAATCGAACTTGGTAATAAAACTTAAAATGTTTAACCTCTTCAGAATTACAAGGAGAAACGGTGGTGGCGTCTAGACAACGACGGGCAATTTTCGGTTAACAAATTGAAGGCGCTAATTGAAAAAAAGTATCTAAATTGGCGGCTCTTGTCTGTAAACTTGTTGGAATTCTCTCCTCATTATAAAGATCAACATATTCGTTTGGCGGGCTCTCCTTGGAAGGCTCCTAGTTCGGTGGCGTTGGGGGGTCTGGATATCGACTTGCCCTCGGTGTTTTGCCCTATTTGTAATGAAACGCAAGAAACACCGGAGTATTGTCTCGTGGGATGGAAGTTTGTAAAGGAAATATGGGATTTGGTTCGTCATAATTTGGAGAACTCTCTTAACGATATCTTAAATCATTTAGGTGAGTCTTCGTTTACGAGTGCACTTGAAAGGATTTGGCAAGCAACTATTTGGACAACTTCTTATTTCATTTGGGGTCATCGAAACAACACGGTTTTTCGAAACAAATGGTCATCGACGGAGGCATTGTGTGCTGACATACGGGTGCGTATGTACGATTGGATTCCGAGAAGAACTCGTAACGATTTTATCTCTTGGGATTGCTGGATTACATCTCCTTACCAAACTCTCGGATGAGACCGAATTTTTTCTTTGGTGGTTCCGGTTTGATCGTTTGCTTGTTTTGTTCTTGTAGTCTTTTTCCCTTGCTAGACGCGGTTCTCTTGGTCATTTTCATTGGCTTTTCGGGCTGATGCACCTCGCAGTAGTGCCCCGTATTTGTTGTTTTTCTTTTTTCTTTTGTTGTTATTTCTTTATAAAAGTTGCTTTGCTACCTGTCATAAAAAATAAAATAAAAAGTAATCTTATTGGTTCATTTTCATTATTGAAGTTCTGTTATTTTTCTATCATTATTGTAATGGTAGTTTATTGTCACTTGTTGTATTTTATTTTAGTTATTACAATTTGCATTTAACCCTTTCAGTTATTTTACTTTATTTTCGTTATTGTAATTCTTTTCTTATTATAAATTCAAACAATATATTTGAAGTATTTTTGCTTTAAATCTATATAAATCTAAAAGCAAAACCTAGAGTTGCTTAGGTGGTGGCACAATAAAAAGACTTCATCCTCATTTTTCTCATAATTTTGAATTTCTTTTAAATAAAAACCTTTGTCTTTTTCTTTTCTTTTTTCATTGATGAATATTAATTAACTACTCATGAATTACATTTAATTGCAAAACCTTTCATCTCCCAGGACATCCTCCTCTAATTCATGGTATTTCTATTTTCTTTTACATATTTCTTTGTCCATCTATATATATCTAAAAGCAAAACCTAGAGTTGCTTAGGTGGCACAATGAGAAGACTTCATTCTCATTTTACTTTTTTCTCATAATCTATATACATATATCTAAAAGCAAAACCTAGAGTTGCTTAGGTGGCACAATGAGAAGACTCCATTATCATTTTTCTTTTTTTCTCATAATCTATATATATATATATATATATATATATCTAAAAGCAAAACCTAGAGTTGCTTAGGTGGCACAATGAGAAGACTTCATTCTCGTTTTTCTTTTTTCTCGTAATTTTGAATTTCTTTTAAATAAAAACCTTTTTTTCTTTTCTTTTTTCATTGATGAATATTAATTAACTACTCATGAATTACATTTAATTGCAAAACCTTTCATCTCCTAGGACATCCTCCTCTAATTCATGGTATTTCTATTTTCTCTTACATCTTTCTTTGTCCATCTACATATATCTAAAAGCAAAGCCTAGAGTTCCTTAAGTGGCACAATGAGAAGACTCCATTCTCATTTTTTCTAATAATTTTGAATTTCTTTTAAATAAAAACCTTTTCCATTTTCTTTTTCTTTTACTTTTTTCATTGATGAATATTAATTAACTACTCATGAATTACATTTCATTGCAAAACCTTTCATCTCATAGGACATCCTCCTCTAATTCATGGTATTTCTCTTTTCTTTTACATCTCTCTATGTCCATTTATCAACGTGTTTGTCGATACGGTTCAATAAATGATTAATGTTTCCTTTTTCTACTCCGTCTTTGTCTCCGTCTCCGTTTCTCAATGTTAATTGAAGGTTAGTCTCTTTTTTTTATCTGTTATGTTTTAATTTACCTCTTTATATTGAAAACTGAAAGAATGTTTTCTTTAACTTGATTCATAGAAGGGATGATTTTTTTTGGATAGTTTTGATCAAACTTGATAAATAAGGTTGAATTTCTATAATCAAAATCATGCAATCATGTTATTTGTATTGGGTTTAGGTTTTCAGGTTTGGCAACATTCGATGCATGCCAGTTTGAATTCGAGAAAGATAAAGAGTAAACTGAAGAATATCTGGCAGAAACAAATGGCTTCGTGGGTTTTACAACAACCACATATAGGAATAAGTGAATAATTTTTCTTTATTTGTTTTCATCATAGATTTGAAAATTGTGTTGGATATGAATTCATATATTGTAGAGAAACGTTTTACAAGTCAAGTATAGATTCATTAGTATGTACTCTTTATGTCACTACTACAAATACGACTTTTATAAACGGTTGTTTTGGGCTTTATACGCGGTTTTGGAACCGCGTGTATGGCTAGTGTTTGTAAAAGTATCGGCTTTTATACACGGTTCCAAAACCGCGTATAAAACTCAACTTTTATACACGGTTTTACAACCGTTTAGAAATGAATATTAACCATGTATAAAAGTCACAATCTTACACGGTTTTTAGATGAGACCGTTTAAAGAAGTCCTACCAACCGTTTATAAAAGTGTCTATCTTACACATTTTTTTGCTAAAACCATTTACAATTGTAATAATTTTTCACGGTTTTCATTACAAAACCGTGTATAAATGTAGCAATTTATAAAAAAAATGCAGACATTTGTACACGGTTTTTTCACTAGAACCGTGTATAATGAGTTATATTTATAATTTTAATATTTTCCTCGATTTTGTTACCATGCATTATTCGATAAATTACATTTCCAAATACAATTGGAATAATGAAACATTTCAAACACAATTCCAAATAAGTACAAAAATCAGCTAGACACGTAAATGTAGCATCTCAAAGTAACCATTAACCATTAAACTTTAAACATCGTCAACATAAATGTAACATCTCCGAGTAACAAAACATTCTAATACATTTTATCGTGTAATCAAGTCTAATAATTCTTAAAACAATCCCCCCCATTTATTATCACATTTTACCATCTTTCATGCGTCTCAAAGTAAACGATCTCGCGATCATGCAAACCATCTCTTCTACTTGTGTAATTGAGAAAGGAGTCGTCGTCGTCGTCCATGTGTCCTATATATAAGTTTTGTACAACATAAGTTTTGAAAGTAGGTGTTATTATAAACAAAATAAAGTGTTTTGTACGATATATAAATAAAATGAAAGGAATTTATAAAACACATACCTTGAAAGTATATTGTTCATGCATCACAAATTGGAAGATTTGCTTCACTACATAGTAACCACACTCCCAACCATCTTCTTGTTGATTACACTAAAGTGTAAAAAAAGTAGTGGTTAAACAAATTAAAGTACGAAATAAATTGCTAGGATATATGAATTATACCTTGTTTAATCTCCATGTAACCGAAATGTTAGCTTGAGAAGACCCTATGGCACGATGGTAGTCTGAAATAGCCCTAAATGAAAAATAACAACACATTTGTGTTATTAGTCGATTAACTATATAATTAAACAACAATAGTATATTAAAGTGATACATTACTTACGTGTCAATTAGGCCTTTGATTTTGTAAGTTTCGGTCGTCTTTCCGCTTGACATCATCGAATCTAATACATAAACCAAGCTACGTCTAGGCCTAATGATTAGTAGCGACCAATGGTGCCTAAAAATGGTAATGTCAATACAACTTAAAGTGTAAAACGTATATTATCATTATTAGAACAAGATATTAATATATATATCTTACCCCTGTGAGTATGGTGCCAAAAAGAACTCCTTTTCCTTATGGTGCACCATCGTTGCCAAAATTGTGTTTGAGACAAGATCACCACTCCATGAAATTTCAATCCAGGAAAGTAATTAAGGATAATTAGCCGATAAACAAACTTAAAATTAAAACATAATAATAACTTAGAAGATCTTCTACTATAGGTTTCATCTTATCCGGTAAGATGAATTCATTGGGGCCTGATTTCACCAATCTCGCCAATATAAAGTCACGTGTCCGCTTACTATACATATTGTGTATCTCGGGCATTATACCTCGATCCTTATAGCTCGCCCACACCTCTTGCTTCCCTAGATACCCCCGTGATCCTAAGTGGTGGTGGTTATCATTCAGCTTTGCATGCTCCCTATTTAGTTGGCTTAGTGCCTTAGCATAATGAAAATGAAATAAAATTAGGAACATATCAATCTATAATAACACTAAAAAAATAAGGCTATTGTTATTATACCTCAAATTCTGGCGTCGATTTGATCTCAATGAACTCAACCCACGTGTCTGGTTTAACATACGGGTACTTCTCATATGGTGTTTTGTTTTTTCTCATGTACGACTTTACGAGCACGGACTTAAATCTTCTCCACGAGTTGGAAGCAATCGACATCGTCTTTTTCTTTAACTTGTCATCATTTAAATTCCACTTTTGCTGTTTGATCAAAACAAAGTCATTTAACGATAATAATATGCAATATCTTATATGATGACAATGCAAGGTATTGTATACCTTTATCGCTGCCCATAATCGAGTCTTCTCATCAGCGTCAACTTTGTGCCAATCAGGTACGAGTATTGAGATCTTCGTTCTCGCCTCCAATCCTACCCAATTAGCATACTTACAAGAATAAGGACCGACCGGCCGACCAGTATCGGGACAAAATTCAATTGTACAATCTTTACAAATCCTTATTTTGGTCATTGCTGTCGCCCCTCGGGTTTGGGTCGATCTTTGCGTGGGTCTCGATCCCCTTGTTTCTTTGTTGCCTGAGATGTTAGGAACGATAAGCAATCTCATATATATATATATATATATATATATATATATATATATATATACATATATATATACATATATATATATATATATATAGAGAGAGAGAGATAATAAATTGTAACCGCTAAATGTGTGTAACCCGTCGATTTCATAGGTTTTTTTGATGAATTTTATTTATGAAATTGTTTATTTTGATGAAATTATTTCATATAATTCATCTCTTGAAGAATTTTTTTTATGAAATTTGTAGTTTCATAGGTGAAAACGAAAATATATGAAACGGTTTCATAAAAATGAAAAAACCTATGAAACTACAAATTTCATCAAGAAATGAATGATATGAAACAATTTCATCAAAATAAACAATTTCATAAAAAAAATTCATCAAAAAAACCTATGAAATCGACGGGTTACACGGGTTACACACATTTAGCGGTTACAATTTAGTAGGAATCTATATATATATAGCCTTAGGTTCAATAAAGAAGTCCAAATATTTAGAGAAATAGAGAAGTGATCTTGGCCATTTATTCGGTCAAGATCGGTTATAATTGGTCAAAAGTTGCGGCTTTGACTGGTCAAAAGTTGTGGTTGTTCCAAAAATAGAAGGGCAATTTCGTAAATTTTACAAAAAACACGGGCTGAATTCATATATGAATCTGTGTGATTCACATATGAACTATACGTTCATATATGAACCTTTGTAATTCACATATGAACTCTTTATAACTAATTCATATATGAATTTTGTGATTCATATATGAACCTTTGTGTTTAATATATGAAACTAATTAACTGTAGATTCATATATGAATCAGTTGAACCAATTAATAGATTCATATATGAATCTTTGTGTTCATATATGATTTTTTTTAACTAATTCATATATGAATCTTTGTGATTCATATATGAATTTTTTTTTAACTATTTCTCATATGAACAAATTAACTGATTCATATATGAATCACAAAGGTTCATATATGAATTAGTTAAAAATAGTTTATATGTGAATTACAAAGGTTTATATATGAACGTATAGTTCATATGTGAATCACACATATTCATATATGAACTCAACCCGTGTATTTTTTACGAAACTACCCTTCTATCTTGTGCAGACCACGCGAGTAATTATCCGCTGCTTCTCGGTCAAAGCCGCCGATCTTGACCGAATAAATGGCCAAGATCACTTCTTTATTTCTCTAAATATTTGGACTTCTCGATTGAACCCTTCCACATATATATATATATATATATATATATATATATATATATATATAAACTTATACATGTATGAATATACATTAGATATTTGTTATAGTAAATACATCTGACTTCAGCAAAACAGGGACTTGGTAAGGTTGTTCCATCTACATACTTTACAGTAAATGTTTTTATTTTTTATCATTGAGTTACGTGGCTGTTAACACCACATACCCTTATCACAATACCAACTATAACCCACCAAAACACTAACCCATTGTTGATTGTTAAGAAGCTGCTTATTTTTTTTTGTAAGGCAAAACTTTCCATACCAACATAGAAATACAAAGTCATACCCAAACAATACAAACCCAACCACTAAAACCGTAGCATGGACAATATGGGTTGCAAGTGGCAAACCACAGCCACACACCAATTTCAAACAGGAAACCACTTTAGCTAAATGAACATTAAGAAGCTGCTTATATATATACAAATATGACTTTTATATATATACTTGTTAATTTCTTCTCAATTTCCCCCAAGTAAGTAGCTAGGAATCATTAATTAATTTCAATTGAGTTATTAAACATTTAATTACATATAGTAACCATTAAAGTTTCTGTTAGATATCGATTGGAAAAGTGAGAAGATTGAACCAACACTTGTACAATAACTAGCCGATAAATAGTGCTTAAAATAAATAGCAAACATGGAAAACAGAAATCAAGTTCATGTAGATGACAAAACAGAAATCAAGTTCATGTAGATGACAAAACAGAAATCAAGACATGACATCGAAGAGTACAAGAAATCAAGACTTAGGGTTTTAAAAATCATACCTGACATTGAAGACGTATTCTCTACTTCTTCATCGGAGATATCATCGCCGGAAGCATATTCTTCAATGGAGACATCATCGTTCGTCGTCATTAATCATCGGAGGAGAAAGCGAAAGAGAGAGCCAGAGAAGAAATTGAAAACGAAAGAGAGATTAGGAGGAGATGGCGCCAATCGTGGGTTTAGGATGGGTTTTGGAAATTTGGGTTTAGCGCACTTTATTTTTGGCGCTCTAAAAACGCCAAAAAGTATGTTTTTTTTCGAGAGTGTGCTGCATTGGGCAAAAAAACGGCGCATACCTTATATTTATAGTGAAACCCTAGGTAAGAACTTTTATACGCGGTTGTGTAAAAATAACCGTGTACAAAGGTCACCTTTTATACGCGGTTGTGTGTTTAAAACCGCGTGTAAAGGGTTCCTTTTACACGCGGTTGTGTACCAAAAACCGTGTGTAAAAATAAACCTTTGTACGCGGTTTTTAACACACAACCGCGTATAAAGGTGTTAGTTTCGTACGCGGTTTCTTGCTCAAAACCGCGTGTAATTGTACCTTTTACAAACGGTTTTTTAGATACGACCGCGTATAAAAGTAACTTCTTTGTACGCGGTTTTTTGATACACAACCGCGTATAAAAGGTGACCCTTGTACGCGGTTATTTCGATGCAACCGTTTGTAATTGTCCAGTACCTTTTACACACGGTTATTAATTTAGAACCGCGTATAAAATCTTAGATTTAGCAACGGTTCAGCCTTAACCGTGTAAAAAGAGTCCAGATCTGTCCTTTATACACGGTTTTTGTAAAAACAACAAAACCTGCGTATACTTAAGTGCGTATAAAAGTCATATTTGTAGTAGTGTGTTTTTGTTTTTTGGAGTTAAATTGATTACACAACAATTCTTGAATATATATATATATATATATATATATACACATACATACAATCAAAATATTTATAAGCTCTTTATATAAGTGAATTTACGATCAGTATATGTATATTTTATTTAGATATTTGAATATTATAATATATCATATTTGTGTTAGACTTGAATATAATAATACTTATATTATTATTTACATTTTTCTCAATCATTGTCTTTTTTTATTAATGTAATTATTAGCAAACATTGAATTAATTAGACTATTTACTTTTTGTAATTACACTCAAATTTCTTTATTTCTTTTATTTCACATGACTTAAGTTGTTTATTTATATAACAATCAATGAATACATATAATCAACATATTTAAAAATTCATCATATAAATGAAATTACAGTTAATATCTATAATTCTATTTACATAATACTTCAATATAATGGGTATGTATATTTTCATCTGTATCTACATGATAATAATTTGATTATACCTAAAATGAATAAACAATATGAACATGACGCTTATAATACCTTATTACCATTGTCGGTTATATTAGTTACACAAACTCTTTATATACATTATTTAAAAAACTATATATTTACTAAATGAGCGTCCACACGAATCTCGGTCATTTCTTTGATACAATATATATTGATTTGTATTATTTTTTAAAGTAAATATATAACATTAAAATAATATTATCATTTATAATATTATTAAAATTAATATATAAATGAAATTAGAGACCAATATAAAAAAAAATATCTATATATATTAGAATAAACATATAATTAAATACTTATTATTAACCCATTATTAATACAAACAACATTTATTACATTTATTGTCACTAATTATAATCAATATGTGATTCAATACTTATATTTAACCATCTCATTAATGAATACAATGCTTATTACATTTAAAATCATCAATACATAAAATAAATAATATATAAATATATTAGAGCAAGTATAATAACTTTCATTTTACATAAAATGATTAAAGGCTATTTTAAAAAATACATAGAAACCAAAACTATGAAGAAGCAGTCTCAAGTAGATAGAAAAACACTAACAAATGAAGTGAAAAATTAACAACTCAACGGGACTTGCCTAGAATCGAAATGGTGACGATACAAACGACTATAATGTTACTCTTCGTGCAATTGTAGGTTTGTGTTGGTCCCGAAGGGTTATACAAGTTTGTAGAAGGGGGTTTAATACAAACACATATTTTTATCTTTCTAAATTGTTTATTGATATATATCAAACAATTTACAGTTTGTTGCAGAATAAGATCAAGTTAAAAACCTAATCTTAACAAACTATGAGAACACACAGATTTCTTGCACTAGAAATATAGAGAGAAAGAAATAAGATAGTTTTCTAACACTAAGATAGTTCAGCGAGAAATAAAGCCGAGCACTTCGAATATGAAGTAGGGTTTCCTTTATATACTACATGTATTTAATGCAAGTCAGTATACCTTTACACGTGGCAGCCTCTGATTGTTTGCATGATTTGACTTTAGCAAACATCCTAGTGGCCGCATGATGAACAGTGTAGTTGCAGAGTTGGTTGTACGATCCTAGACAAAAGGGATGTCCGTTCTGAAAAAATCGTATGGAGGCGTGCAAGGAGATAAGAAAAAAGTTGCTTGTAGAACAGGCTTCATGATCAGCGCTCGCTGAATGAATCTTTATCAGCGAATGATAAAGTTCCGCGTTCGCTGAAGTCTTCTACTTGAAACTTCGCACAGAATGGACAAGTCTTGTCTTCGCTGATGTCCGCATCAGGTCACTAATAGACTTAGTCACTTGTTCATCAACTTGGTCTTCGATTTCAGCTTCGAACTTGGTTGACGCGAATCTTGTCTTCACGGATCATAAGCAAACAATTACATGATAAACATTCAGTGATCATCAGTGAGACTGAACAGGCTTTAGGGCTAACTGATGTACAGTGTTCGCTGAAGTATAAGTTAAAGCTTGTTTTTCATCAGCGATACTAAACAGACTTAGAATATTTTCTTTGATGGAAAAACATTAATACATATTGTTTACTTACAATTTTCACTAAGTGTTTCTCAGGGTCATTATCAAAACACTGAGGGTTTGGATCAACAATCTCCCCCTATTTGATGATGACATAGCAATAAAAAAATTGCTACGTTAAAAACATAAGGATAAAAAGGGCTCATAAAATACTTGTCCCATTTACTGTTTTTCAGGGATCTTTTCTAGTACTGATGGAGTAAAGTACTTTCATTGAAATTTTTCATTAACTTCGTAAGAGATTACAAGGGAAGTGGAAAAATTATAAGTACAATGAAAAATAATTACAAGTACAAAAAGATATAATTTGATAAGATAGAAGAATACAAAAAGGTGATCTTATCAGCTACTCAGGTTCTTTCTTAATGAGAAGTTCATCGAGAGTATCAGTATCTGGAATCATCTAATCAGGGACTATTACTCCATGATCTCGTCTAACTTTTGATTCACGATAGACGAGGGGCTTTAGGAATGATCCAAGGAGATCACCAATGGAGTCACACCAATAGAGTAGATCTCTGAGTTGTTCGATGGGAGTATTGTATAACTCAAAGACACGCTGAAAGCATTTGCGACTGGTAAAATCATAAAAAAGATACCGAAGGGATCACTGAGAACTTTACCAGGGATGAAGTCTTTAGCTGGAGGTAAGGAGATGTCAAGACCAGAGCGATCAGGATTGGGACCAAGAACTGCTTCACGAGAGAATTCAATCCTTGTCTCGTTTCTTATTGTCGGGCCTGAAGAGGACGAAGTCTTCTTCTTTGAAGCGGTTCTTTTCGGCTGAATTGGTGGAGGAGGTGGAATGTCAACCGCTGAGGTTACCATGTCGATCAGCTTGTTTATGGCTTGTTCGACACATGACTTGAAGAAAGAGCGGGATCGCTGAATTGCGATTCTCATTTCCAACCATTCAGAGAAAACGAGTTTATCCAGGGTTGACATGTACCAGGTTCTTCTGTCACCGTTTTCTCTGATTATCTGGACATCGACAATCGATACCTTCTTGACTACTTTCTCTCTTATATTCACAGAGTTTATTCTTGATGGATGGCTTCTGAAATGGCACTTTTTCTTACACCAGGCCAATGTGGAGTCACTTACCTTGGTCTTTTCTTGTTTCTTTTTCTGTGCCTCCTTTATCAGCTTTTGTTGGATTGCCTCAGGGAATTTTTTCAGTTGTGTATCCTTCACTGAACATTGGGCTAGTTCAAGAGCATAGTTTTTGTCACTAAACTCAGCCTTCTGTTTTTCAGCGAGGATTTCTTCAGCTTTCAAGCCTTCAGCAATTTCCCTTGAGGTCAAGCAGCGTAGATGAGGAGGAACCAGACGCTGATTGTCGAGCTTTTGGATCATCGCTGCTATCTTTCGATGTTCATCTTCACTTGGACTTTGAGGAGGCAAGGAAGGTCTTCTTGGATGTGAGAGCAGCTCTTCTTCTTCAGCTTGAGCTTCAGTCTCTTCCAGAGCAGAGACTGGGATTATTGGATCTTCAGCGTTGAGTGCTGGGATTATTTGTTGTTGTAGAGGAGCTTCAGCAATAGCCTCAAGCAGGGGAGAGGACTAGCTGAAACAAAATGATCAATGGAGTTAGATTATTTGAGGGAAAAATATAGAGAAAAGATAGCTAAGTGTTTAGAGGTTTAAGAAGGAGAAGGGTTGAAATTGAGAAGGGGTAGAGGAGGGATGCAATATAGGGAAAAAGGATGTAGTGTACCTGACAAGTTGGTTTCTTCATTCGAATTTCCAAGTTGCCATCAGTGGCATGTCCCTTCTGTTTTTCTTTAGAGGCTTTCTTTAAAGGAGAGTTAGCCTTGGTCCCCTCCCCTGGTACATAAACTAAGCTACGTCTAGGCCTAATGATTAGTAGCGACCAATGGTGCCTAAAAATGGTAACGTCAATACAACTTAAAGTGTAAAACGTATATTATCATTATTAGAATAAGATATTAATATATATCTTACCCCTGTGAGTATGGTGCCAAAAAGAACTCCTTTTCCTTATGGTGCACCATCGTTGCCAAAATTGTGTTTGAGACAAGATCACCACTCCATGAAATTTCAATCCAGGAAAGTAATTAAGGATAATTAGCCGATAAACAAACTTAAAATTAAAACATAATAATAACTTACAAGATCTTCTACTATAGGTTTCATCTTATCCGGTAAGATGAATTCATTGGGGCCTGATTTCACCAATCTCGCCAATATAAAGTCACGTGTCCGCTTACTATACATATTGTGTATCTCGGGCATTATACCTCGATCCTTATAGCTCGCCCACACCTCTTGCTTCCCTAGATACCCCCGTGATCCTAAGTGGTGGTGGTTATCATTCAGCTTTGCATGCTCCCTATTTAGTTGGCTTAGTGCCTTAGCATAATGAAAATGAAATAAAATTAGGAACATATCAATCTATAATAACACTAAAAAAATAAGGCTATTGTTATTATACCTCAAATTCTGGCGTCGATTTGATCTCAATGAACTCAACCCACGTGTCTGGTTTAACATACGGGTACTTCTCATATGGTGTTTTGTTTTTTCTCATGTACGACTTTACGAGCACGGACTTAAATCTTCTCCACGAGTTGGAAGCAATCGACATCGTCTTTTTCTTTAACTTGTCATCATTTAAATTCCACTTTTGCTGTTTGATCAAAACAAAGTCATTTAACGATAATAATATGCAATATCTTATATGATGACAATGCAAGGTATTGTATACCTTTATCGCTGCCCATAATCGAGTCTTCTCATCAGCGTCAACTTTGTGCCAATCAAGTACGAGTATTGAGATCTTCGTTCTCGCCTCCAATCCTACCCAATTAGCATACTTACAAGAATAAGGACCGACCGGCCGACCAGTATCGGGACAAAATTCAATTGTACAATCTTTACAAATCCTTATTTTGGTCATTGCTGTCGCCCCTCGGGTTTGGGTCGACCTTTGCGTGGGTCTCGATCCCCTTGTTTCTTTGTTGCCTGAGATGTTAGGAACGATAAGCAATCTCATATATATATATATATATATATATATATATATATATATATATATATATATATAGAGAGAGAGAGAGAGAGAGATAATAAATTGTAACCGCTAAATGTGTGTAACCCGTCGATTTCATAGGTTTTTTTGATGAATTTTATTTATGAAATTGTTTATTTTGATGAAATTATTTCATATAATTCATCTCTTGAAGAATTTTTTTATGAAATTTGTAGTTTCATAGGTGAAAACGAAAATATATGAAACGGTTTCATAAAAATGAAAAAACCTATGAAACTACAAATTTCATAAAAAAATTTCATCAAGAAATGAATGATATGAAACAATTTCATCAAAATAAACAATTTCATTAAAAAAATTCATCAAAAAAACCTATGAAATCGACGGGTTACACGGGTTACACACATTTAGCGGTTACAATTTAGTAGGAATCTATATATATATAGCCTTAGGTTCAATAAAGAAGTCCAAATATTTAGAGAAATAGAGAAGTGATCTTGGCCATTTATTCGGTCAAGATCGGTTATAATTGGTCAAAAGTTGCGGCTTTGACTGGTCAAAAGTTGTGGCTGTTCCAAAAATAGAAGGGCAATTTCGTAAATTTTACAAAAAAACACGGGCTGAATTCATATATGAATCTGTGTGATTCACATATGAACTATACGTTCATATATGAACCTTTGTAATTCACATATGAACTCTTTATAACTAATTCATATATGAATTTTGTGATTCATATATGAACCTTTGTGTTTAATATATGAAACTAATTAACTGTAGATTCATATATGAATCAGTTGAACCAATTAATAGATTCATATATGAATCTTTGTGTTCATATATGAATTTTTTTAACTAATTCATATATGAATCTTTGTGATTCATATATGAATTTTTTTTAACTATTTCTCATATGAACAAATTAACTGATTCATATATGAATCACAAAGGTTCATATATGAATTAGTTAAAAATAGTTTATATGTGAATTACAAAGGTTTATATATGAACGTATAGTTCATATGTGAATCACACATATTCATATATGAACTCAACCCGTGTATTTTTTACGAAACTACCCTTCTATCTTGTGCAGACCAGTTAAAAACCTAATCTTAACAAACTATGAGAACACACAGATTTCTTGCACTAGAAATATAGAGAGAAAGTAATAAGAAAACTAAAGATAGTTTTCTAACACTAAGATAGTTCAGCGAGAAATAAAGCCGAGCACTTCGAATATGAAGTAGGGTTTCCTTTATATACTGCATGCATTTAATGCAAGTCAGTATACCTTTACACGTGGCAGCCTCTGATTGTTTGCATGATTTGACTTTAGCAAACATCCTAGTGGCCGCATGATGAACAGTGTAGTTGCAGAGTTGGTTGTACGATCCTAGACAAAAGGGATGTCCGTTCTGAAAAAATCGTATGGAGGCGTGCAAGGAGATAAGAAAAAAGTTGCTTGTAGAACAGGCTTCATGATCAGCGCTCGCTGAATGAATCTTTATCAGCGAATGATAAAGTTCCGCGTTCGCTGAAGTCTTCTACTTGAAACTTCGCACAGAATGGACAAGTCTTGTCTTCGCTGATGTCCGCATCAGGTCACTAATAGACTTAGTCACTTGTTCATCAACTTGGTCTTCGATTTCAGCTTCGAACTTGGTTGACGCGAATCTTGTCTTCACGGATCATAAGCAAACAATTACATGATAAACAATCAGTGATCATCAGTGAGACTGAACAGGCTTTAGGGCTAACTGATGTACAGTGTTCGCTGAAGTATAAGTTAAAGCTTGTTTTTCATCAGCGATACTAAACAGACTTAGAATATTTTCTTTGATGGAAAAACATTAATACATATTGTTTACTTACAATTTTCACTAAGTATTTCTCAGGGTCATTATCAAAACACTGAGGGTTTGGATCAACAATCTCCCCCTATTTGATGATGACATAGCAATAAAAAAAATTGCTACGTTAAAAACATAAGGATAAAAAGGGCTCATAAAATACTTGTCCCATTTACTGTTTTTCAGGGATCTTTTCTAGTACTGATGGAGTAAAGTACTTTCATTGAAATTTTTCATTAACTTCGTAAGAGATTACAAGGGAAGTGGAAAAATTATAAGTACAATGAAAAATAATTACAAGTACAAAAAGATATAATTTGATAAGATAGAAGAATACAAAAAGGTGATCTTATCAGCTACTCAGGTTCTTTCTTAATGAGAAGTTCATCGAGAGTATCAGTATCTGGAATCATCTAATCAGGGACTATTACTCCATGATCTCGTCTAACTTTTGCTTCACGATAGATGAGGGGCTTTAGGAATGATCCAAGGAGATCACCAATGGAGTCACACCAATAGAGTAGATCTCTGAGTTGTTCGATGGGAGTATTGTATAACTCAAAGACACGCTGAAAGCATTTGCGACTGGTAAAATCATAAAAAAGATACCAAAGGGATCACTGAGAACTTTACCAGGGATGAAGTCTTTAGCTGGAGGTAAGGAGATGTCAAGACCAGAGCGATCAGGATTGGGACCAAGAACTGCTTCACGAGAGAATTCAATCCTTGTCTCGTTTCTTATTGTCGGTCCTGAAGAGGACGAAGTCTTCTTCTTTGAAGCGGTTCTTTTTGGCTGAATTGGTGGAGGAGGTGGAATGTCAACCGCTGAGGTTACCATGTCGATCAGCTTGTTTATGGCTTGTTCGACACAGGACTTGAAGAAAGAGCGGGATCGCTGAATTGCGATTCTCATTTCCAACCATTCAGAGAAAACGAGTTTATCCAGGGTTGACATGTACCAGGTTCTTCTGTCACCGTTTTCTCTGATTATCTGGACATCGACAATCGATACCTTCTTGACTACTTTCTCTCTTATATTCACAGAGTTTATTCTTGATGGATGGCTTCTGAAATGGCACTTTTTCTTACACCAGGCCAATGTGGAGTCACTGACCTTGGTCTTTTCTTGTTTCTTTTTCTGTGCCTCCTTTATCAGCTTTTGTTGGATTGCCTCAGGGAATTTTTTCAGTTGTGTATCCTTCACTGAACATTGGGCTAGTTCAAGAGCATAGTTTTTGTCACTAAACTCAGCCTTCTGTTTTTCAGCGAGGATTTCTTCAGCTTTCAAGCCTTCAGCAATTTCCCTTGAGGTCAAGCAGCGTAGATGAGGAGGAACCAGACGCTGATTGTCGAGCTTTTGGATCATCGCTGCTATCTTTCGATGTTCATCTTCACTTGGACTTTGAGGAGGCAAGGAAGGTCTTCTTGGATGTGAGAGCAGCTCTTCTTCTTCAGCTTGAGCTTCAGTCTCTTCCAGAGCAGAGACTGGGATTATTGGATCTTCAGCGTTGAGTGCTGGGATTATTTGTTGTTGTAGAGGAGCTTCAGCAATAGCCTCAAGCAGGGGAGAGGACTAGCTGAAACAAAATGATCAATGGAGTTAGATTATTTGAGGGAAAAATATAGAGAAAAGAGAGCTAAGTGTTTAGAGGTTTAAGAAGGAGAAGGGTTGAGATTGAGAAGGGGTAGAGGAGGGATGCAATATAGGGAAAAAGGATGTAGTGTACCTGACAAGTTGGTTTCTTCATTAGAATTTCCAAGTTGCCATCAGTGGCATGTCCCTTTTGTTTTTCTTTAGAGGCTTTCTTTAAAGGAGAGTTAGCCTTGGTCCCCTCCCCTGGTTCGTTTATAGAAACCCCTTTAAGAGCAGGGGCTCAAATTGTTGCAGGTTGAAAGAAGAACCCGTCGTCATCATCGTCATCATTATCATCTTTTGGAGATGATGATGGTTCATCATCATCAATATCAACTTCTTCTTCTTCTTCAGCCTCTTCTTCCTCATCAGAGAGGACTTGAACATCGCCTTGCTCCCCCTTAGGATTATCTGATTCCTGAGGGTCTTCATTCTTTTCAGTTCCCTCAGGATGATCAGATTCCTGAGGGCCTTCATTCTTTTCCACCCCCTCAACATTCTGGGGAAGGCCTTTGTTTGTCTTCTCCCCTTCTTCCGCTGAATGGGCGGGGAAGGCAATGGGAGTAGCGGCAACATCGGTTTAGGGACCCTGTCTTCTTGGTCAGGGTTCCCTACTTGTTGTTCTACCTCTGTCATTCTGTCTTCAAGGCCAGAAATGGCAGGTGTACTTTCGAGAATGAATTCCACTGCCATCTCCATCTTCTCTCGGTCATCTTGAGAGAAGTGGGATAGAGGGACAGTGGGGGCGTCCAACCTTTGGAGGATCTTGGTGAGCAACTCATTATTGTCAGAGACCTTTTTGGAAAGGCTGCTCACCTCACCTTGTAGACCGGAGTAGTTGGTCATCAGAGAACTCACCTCACTGCCGAGGCTTGAGAAGTCCTCGGAGAGATCAGTGATGGCGGTGTTGAGTTTTTAGATGGTGGATGTGTTGTTGATGATGGCGGTTTTGACATTTGTCAGTCCCCCATCAATTTTGGAGACGTCAGCATTAGAAGCTTTGTCAGCGACAACAGAGGAGATGTTCTTCAGTGTTACTCCAGCGTCTGTAACCGCTGAAGTATTGTTAGAGATGGTGGTGGAGAGATTTTTTAGTTTATCAGCTATTTCCTTGAGGGAATCGCTGATGGTGCCCAAATATGGACCTATAAAAAGAAAATAACTTGTGAGCTAAGGAAAGCTCAGAAGTTAGGGGTGCAGAGAGAGAAGTGGATGGGGTTTGGATACCTGTAGGAGAGTTGGAGAAAATGTTGATGTCGCGCGTCCCTGAGTGGTGTTCCATGTCGTCTTCAAGAGTAGGGTAGAAAGACTTACCTCATTTTCACCGGTTTGAAGTCGAGGACTTTTGTACCGACTAGGAAGAGCTTTAGGTCTCCTTGTGTAGGGTAGAGGTCTTTGAGTCCATACTGGAGGATAGCGCTGATGTACCGCGGGTAGGGAATGTTGGTCCCAAAGGGGTTATACAAGTTTGTAGAATGGGGGGTTGAATACAAACACACGATTTTTACTTTTCTAAATTGTTTATTGATATATATCAAACAATTTACAGTTTGTTGCGGAACAAGATTAAGGAATAAACCTAATCTAAACAAACTATGAGAATCACTAAGATTTCTTGCACTAGAAATAAGAGAGAAGGAAATAAGAACACTTAAGAAAAGTATTCTAACACACAGATTCAGCAAGAGAAGGAATGGCCGAGCTTCGCACTTCAAAAATGATGTTAGGGTTTCCTTTATATACTGCATGCATTTAATGCATGTCAGTACAACTTTACACGTGGCAGCTTCTGGTTGGTTGCATGGTTTGACTTCAGTAGACAACCTAGTGGCTACATGATGAAAAATGTAGAATCAAAGTTGGTTGTACGATTCTGGACAAAAGGGATGTCCATTCTGACAAAATCGTACGGAGGCGTGCAAGGAGATAAGACAATAGTTGCTTGTAGAGGAGGCTTCATGATCAGCGTTCGCTGAATGATTCTTTATCAACGAATGATAAAGTTCAGCGTTTGCTGAAGTCTTCTACTTGAAACTTCACGTTGAATGGACAAGTCTTGGCTTCACTGATATCCGCATCAGTTCATTAGTAGACTTAGTCGCTGGTTCTTTGGCTTGATCTTCGACTTCAGCGTAGAACATGGTTGACGTGAAACTTATCTTTAGGGATCATAAGTAAACAACATAAGTTATCAGCGATCATCAGTGAGGCTGAACAGGCTCATGGCTCACTGATGAACAATGTTCGCTGAATGTATAAAATAAAGAACTTGAGTTTCCTATCAGCGGTACTGAACAGACTTAGTACTTATCAGCGATAGTGAAACTCTAATACATATTGTCTACTTACAATTTTCACTAAGTGTTTCTCAGAGTCATTATCAAATCACTGAGGGTTTGGATCAACAATCTCCCCTTATTTGATGATGACATAGCAATAAAAGAAAATTGCTAAGTAAGAAAACATAAGGTTAAAAAGGACTCATAAAATATTTGTCCCATTTACTGTTTTCAGGGATCTTTTTAAGTACTGATGGAGTAAAGTACATTCACTGAAATATTTCATTAAACTTCGTATAGATTACAGATGGAAGTGGAAAAATTACAAGTACAGCGAATAATAATTACAAGTACAAAAGTTACAGTTGATAAAATGAAGAAGAATTTACAAAAGGAATTCTATCAACTATTCTGGTTCATCCTTGACAAGAAGTTCATCAAGGGTATTTGTGGTAGGGATCATCCAATCAGGGATTTTTTTCTCCAGAATCCCTTCTTCGTTGTGCTTCTTTAAAGATCAGGGGCTTAATGAAGTGTCCGAGAAGATCATCTCTGAAACCGCACCAGTAGACAAGATCTTTGAGCTGTTCAATAGGGGAAATGCATAGCTCAGAGACTCGTTGGAAGCATTTTTATCCAGTGCAGTCATTGAAGAAAATACCATGAGGTTCACTTAAGACTTTTCCAGGGATAAAGCGTTCACCAGGGGGCAGGGAGACGTCGAGTACTGAGAGATCAGGGTCAGGACCAAGGACTTCTTCTCGTGAAAAAACAATTCCGGTTTCATTTCTGATAGGAGGACCTAAAGCTGAAGATGTTTTCTTTTTCTTTGCAGCAGGCCTTCTTTGTTGAACTGGAGGAGGAGGAGGAGGAGGAGGAGGAGGAATATCCACCGCTGATGGAACCAAGTCGATCTGCTTGTTTAGAACTTTCTCGATAAATGTTTTATAGTTTGAACATGATCGCTGAATGGCTATTCGCATCTCCAACCACTCAGATAAACCGAGCTTAGTAATCCACGAAGTGTAGATGGTTTTCTTGTAACCATTTTCTCTGAAGATGTCGATGTCAATGATTGGAATGTCTTTGGTTGTCTTTCCCCTTATGTTTACCTTATTGATTATGGACCCATGATGTCGAAAGTGAAGTCTTGCACCATTTCAAGGTGGAGTCAGAGACCTTGGTTTTCTTCTCGATGATCTTTTTGGCGTCCTTCTACAATTGTCGCTGAACAGAGATAGGAATTATCTTCAATTCAAGGTCTTTCACCGAACGTTGGACGAGCTCAATAGCATATTATTTATCTTTTTGTTCAGCTCTCTTTCGATCGGCGAGGAGTTTCTCAGCTCTGAGGGATTCAACGACTTCCCTTTTTGATAGGATGAATCGAGGAGTAGGAATGATTCGCTGATCCTCAAGCTTTTGAATCATAGCTGCTCTCTTTTTCATTTCTTCTTCACTTGGCTTTTGAGGAACCAAGGAAGGCCTTTTCTTGTGACAGAGCAGTTCTTCTTCTTGTTCATTAGTCTTAGCGAAGTCTAAGACCGGGATTATTTCATCAGCACTCGGGGCTGGGATTATTGGAGTTGTAGCAGGAGCTTCAGCTTGACCCTCAAGAAGGGGAGAGGACTAGCTGAAACAAAATGATCACATAAGTAAGATCATTTGGGAGAAGAGATAGAGAAAGAATGAGGTTAAGTGTATAGAGGCTTTATGGAGAGTAAAACTGAGGTTGAGAAAGGATAGAGGAGGGATGCAGAGTAGGGGAAAAGAATATATGTTACCTGACAAAGTGGCTTTCTGATAAGGATAGTCAGATTGCCTTCAGCAGCGATGCCTTTGTTTTTGCCTTTATCGGCTTCAGTCGCTAGAGGTTTGGTTATGGTCCCCTCCTTTGATTTGAAGACCAAGAAAATATGTTAGTTCACCAATCATACTCCTTTTATATTCATCTTTCATTCTTTCTGTGAAACGAGTACATAAGTCAGGGTTAGTAGAACCAAATATAATATCATCGACATATATTTGAACAAGAATGATATGACCTTTTACTTTCTTGAAAAATACAGTTTTATCGATTTTACCACGCTCAAATTTTTCGATATGGAGATAAGTAGAGAGAGTGTCATACCATGCACGAGGAGCTTGCTTTAAGCTATAAAGTGCCTTATCCAATTTATATACATAACCTGGATGCTTAGGATCAGTGAATCCTGGAGGTTGTTCCACGTAGACTTATTCATTCAGCCTTCCGTTGAGGAATGCTGATTTCACATCCATTTGATATACTTTGAAGTCTTTGTGAACAGCGTATGCTAGAAATAGACGAATGGCTTCAAGTCTTGCCGCTGGGGCAATGTTTCGTCGTAGTCTATGCCTTCCTCTTGTCTGTATCCTTAAGCAACAAGACGAGCCTTGTTGCGGGTTACAGTTCCATGTTCATCCAACTTGTTTCGATAGACCCATTTGGTGCCTATCAGTGACTTGTCAGATGGTCTTGGAACGAGATTCCAAACTTTGTTTCTTCCAAATTCTGTCAGCTCTTCTTGCATAGCGCTGACCTAGTTTGGATCTCTGAGGACATCATCTGTTTTCTTTGGTTCAATCAGAGAAATAATGTTAACAAATAAACAAATATTACCTGCACTTCGTCGAGCCTGAACACTAGCGTTTGGATCACCAATAATCTGATCCATGGGGTGATTTATTGTCCATCGCTAAGCCGGAGCATGATTTGCTGACTCAATCTGGACTTCTGGAGGAACTGAAGAAGAGGCTTCTGCAACTTCAGGTATTTCAAGTAGAAGAGGTAGAGGTTCAGATGTCATTTCATTCACTGCTTGCTGAGAAGTAGATCGGATATCTGAGGTAGATGGTTCAGAAGCAGGAATAGTGTTGAGAGGAACCAATAAAACACCTGAAGATTCAGCTTCACTTGTCTGTATGCTTGAGATGATAGTAGGATCATCATCAGCGGTGGGAGTATTAACTTGAGGGATATGAGTAGCTTCTGAATCACCAAGATGAGAAAACATCCATTGATTCAGTTCTTCAGTATCAGCAGAAGGTCTTGAGTTCGCTGAATGGTATTCGTCAAAAGTGACGTAGATTGTTTCTTCTACAGTTTGTCTTCTTCGATTGGAGACTCTGAAGGCTTTAGAGATAGAAGAATATCCAAGAAATATTCCATCATCAGCCTTAGGATCAAACTTTCCTAGGGCATCCCTGTTGTTCAGTATGAAACACTGACAACCAAAGATGCGAAGAAAGCTAATTGAAGGCTTTCTCCCATGGAAAAGTTCGTAGGCTATCTTCTTGAATCTTTGGACGATTAGCGACCTGTTTTGAGTAAAACAAGCAGTGTTGACAGCTTCTTCCCAGAACTGAGTAGGCAGATGAGAATTGTTGAGCATTGATCGTGCATCTTCGATGATCGTTCGATTTCTTCTTTTAACGACTCCATTTTGTTGTGGTGTTCTCACTGAAGAAAAGTTGTGAGAAATATCCTTTCTTTCAAAGAAGGAATCAAGGGAACCGTTTTTGAATTCAGTCCCATGATCACTTCTTATTGAGCGAACGGTCGTATTATTTAGGACTTCCATTTTCCTGACGAAAGTGATGAGTTCTTCAGGGGTGTCACTCTTAGAACGGAGAAACATAACCCAGGTATAGCGAGATAATTCATCAACTATGACCAGTGTATATTTCTTTCCAGCGAGGGATTGTTTGTTGACAGGATCAAACAAATCCATGTGGAGAAGTTGAAGAGGAGATGATATTGAGGAAACTTGCTTAGATTTGAAGCTTGCTTTGGTTTGTTTCCCTTTTTCACACGCTGAACATAGAGTGTTAGCTCCAACTTCTATTCTAAGAAGTATTGAAAAATAGGCTAAGTGAAGATCACCGACAGAGCCTCTGCCGGACACCAAGAGCATAGAGCTACGAGGAACCTTCACTTGGAACGATCACCAGAATACCTTCAGAGGACAAGGTCACATAGCCTCTGTCACCCTTGGCAGAGCCTCTGTGGTATGAAGACAGAAGCTTAAAGAACACTTGAAGTCCAAGACAAAGACAAGTGTGCCACTCACGTGCCTCTGTTGTACGAAGATCCTGAAGATCAATAATACAAGGCGTGCCCTGCCACTTTCCACGTGTCATCGTCTGAGGGGCCACAGATTTTGCAGATGGCGGCACACTACATCAACGTGTACCAGGATCTGTCCCACGATGTTGTCTTTTGTACCTTAGTACCTCCTGTCTACTGTTTGTCCCCTGTAAAGTAGTATAAATAGAAGGCCTCTACCAGACCTGTTCTGGTAACTCTTGCACTACACACACACACACACACACACACACACACACACACACACACACACACACACACACACACACACACACACACCGGATTAGAGCTTATTTATCACACACTTTCGATGCTCTTGGTGTTCTTGAAAGAATCAAATAGAGATGAATTGTTGAGCTACACACTTGTTATTTACAACTTCATTTCTATATTTCAGTGTGTGTAATTTACCATCTATATCAACACAAACTACATATAAAACGCTTCCGCGTCTACATTATTATACTCTATTTTAGGTGTTTGTCGTTGATATATCAGCGTTGAGTCTTATTGTCGGATCAACAATTGGTATCAGAGCGAACTTTGATTTTCAATATCAAAGGATCCACTCTACAATGATCTCGACTCATTTTGGTAGATATATGGACTGATTTTGACCCGTTTTTCATTCGTTACAAAACAGCCCCTGTTTTTCTACTATTTTCGACCTGTTCGACTCTAGCAAATTAATAGGCACTGTTTCTTTGGTTAAATCATTCCATTAAGTGCATTGTTCCAATATCTGAAGTTTTAAACTCTTTCCACAAGTCTGTCCCATCATCTGAAGATTTTATCGTAATACTCTGTTTTCTGTTACTTTTAAAACTACTAAAAAATGGCAAACGCAGCTAATTTCTTTACTGCGGGTTCATTAACCAAGCCCCCAACTCTGCTCAGAGATGAGTACCCTCAGTGGAAAATCCGAATGATCTACTTCTTTGAAGGTACTGACAGAGAGCTTATCACATACATCCACAATCCTCCTTATGTTCCCATGGTCACAGTACCAAAAGCTCCCGCCACAACAGACACTCCAGAAGTCCCTGAGTCTGACAAACCAAAGGCTATTGACAAATGCTCTCCACAGGACTGGGAGAAGTACGAACTTGCACAGAAGGCCAAGCGACTTCTGATAATGGCCATTCCAAATGATCTTTTCCAATCTTTGGACGCATGTGAATCTGCCTATGACCTGTGGAAGGAACTGGAAAAACAGTTAGAAGGTGGAGCTAAGACTCAGAAGAACAGAAGGGCTCAATATATCAATGAGTACTATAATTTCAAAGCTCTGCCATCAGAGACTCTGCAGACCGCATACGACAGATTCAACTCGCTGATCAACAAGTGCAAGAAGTTCGGAATTCACAGAACCTCTGAGGAAAATAACGTTTTGTTCCTCAAGAGCCTAAACAACAAGTGGCTCCAGCTGTCCATGTCCCTGCAAACAAATCAGGATTTGGACACCTGGACTCTTTCGGACCTCTATGGAACCTTGGCCGCACAAGAAGCTCAGATTGCTCAGACGAAAGCCCAAACAGGTGGACATCTGGAACTGGTTGGCAAGGCTACATAGGCGAAGGAAAAGCCCAAGAAGGAGAAGTCTCAGGAAGAGAAGAAGGAGAAAAAGAAGAACGTTCTGGTGGTGGATAGTGAAGAGGAGGAGCTGGTGGATGAAGAAGAGGCAACGATGGTCTCGACAGCTAAATCTTTAGCTTTATTAACCAGAGAGTTTGGTAACAGAGGTTACAAGAAGAAGACGGGGTATGAGAGAGACGGAAGAGATGATAGAGGTGGAAAGTATGAACAGAGGAACCAGGGAAGAGAAGATTCCAATGACCAACAGGGGTCAAATGACAGAGGTGGTGATCACCAGCAGAGACAGGGTGGCAGAGCTAGGAATGCACCACAGAACACTGGGTGTTTCAACTGTGGCAAGTCAGGCCACTATGCAGCTGACTGCAGGAGCAAGCCCAACAGGCCTAGGGCAAGATACATCAGTCTTGCCTTTATGAGAAGGTCTTTTGAGCTTACCCATTTCGCAAGCAGAGCACAAATGATCTTTATTAAATTTGACATTTGGCAGACCTTTGACTAAATCAAGTTTCACAAGCTTATCTAAAGTATGAAAGTTTAAGTGGCAGAACCTGTTGTGCCATAACCAAGCTTCTTTGTTCTTAGAAGCAACAAGACAGAGCTTGTCCTCCTTGTTCTTGGCACTGAAGTTCATGAGGTATAAATCTCCTCTACGTTCGGCCCGCAGAAGTTCCACTCCTGTGTCTTCACCTTGCAGAGAGCAGAAAGTTCTTTTGAACATGACGTCAAAACCCGTATTGCAAAGTTGGCTAACACTGAGTAGGTTGTGTTTAAGGCCATCCACATATGCAACTTTGCATACGGTTATGTTTTCCTTCTTGATGACTCCATAGCCTTTAATGTACCCCTTTTTGTTGTCGCCAAAGGTCACAGATCCACCATCGAGTTTATCTTTGTAGGTGGATAGTAGACCTCTGTCGCCAGTCATGTGCCGCGAGCATCCGGAGTCTAGATACCAGATCGGCACATACTTCTTCTGCAAGGCAATCAGAGATTTTTAGTTATCCATATCCAAATGGGTCCTTTTTTATCATAGGTCTTCAAGGTTGCCTTAGCATCCTTGGGTTTGGTTTTAACTTCTTTTGAAGAACCATTTTGTTTCTTCTTTCCCTTGAATTTAGCATTCCTTTTGGGCAAAGAGAGGAAACAGTGTGGGCTTGAGAAGTGTTGATTCAATTGATACATGAGATCAAAGCAATGACAGTAATTAATATGCGAAGAGATTTGCTTGAACTTTTCATTAAAAACACTGAAAAGGGGTACAGAGGCTTTATTACAATCTATCCTAGCATCTGACTTCCTATTACAAGAAGACCTATGTAGACTAGATTGTTGTTTTGAAAATCCTCTGTGGAGAGTAGCCTTCTGTGGACCCCTTCTTCTGTGGTTAACTTCTTCAGGTTTCACTGTCACAGAAGCAAAAGATTTGTTATTTTCAACCCATTTACCCTTCTGTTGCCAAGTTAATTTTTCTTTAAAAGGTCTCAAAGGTTTTAATGCTTTAGAACTTGTTGGATTTTGAGAATACACTTTCTTCTGTTGTTTGATTTTCTCAAGCTCAAGAGAGGTTTTGGCTTGTATGCACATGTCCAAAAAGTCTGGACAGATAGGAACACTTGTGATTTTCTCCTTGGGAGGAATAGTTCTGTTAAGAACTCCAGAGGGTAGCTTAAAATCCTCTGTGTCACAAGGTACTATCTCTGACTCATTTGAGTCAGTCTCAGATTCATCAGAGGATGAGTCGTCCTCATATACAGAGGTTGAGTCGCTTAGATCTCTGTCGACAGAGGCTGGACTTTCAGAGCATGTGCCATACTCACTTTCTTCCTTTTCTTTGGGATTATTTTCCAAATCAGCAGAAGTATCTATCAAGATTTCCTCAGAGAGTTTTTGTTCGACAGAGGATGTACAGAGGTTTTCATAGAAGTTGTTTTTACCGATTTCCACTAACTCGTTTTCAGAAATGAGAAGCAGTTTTTCTTCTGAAGAAGTAGGCAAGAATTCAGGTGCCTCTTCCGATAATTTCTTTTCAGAGTCTATCGTGCAGACAAAAGCAACCTGTGTTTGAGTCTCGGGGTCACCAAACTTGAAGATTCCTATCTGATCTTGTGTTTTCAGATACTTCTTAGGTTTGGATTCTCTTTTGACAGAGGTTGAAGGTGATGAATCTGTGTTTTGATACCACACATTTATCATCTTCAGAGGTTTCCTCTCGTGAGGTTTCCCAGAGGCTTTTCGCCTCTTACTAACAGAGAGTAGGTTTGGAAATCCAGGTTTTCTTATACTTCCAATTTGAAATAGAGAGGACAGAGACTTGTCTCTTTTGGTTCCAGTGTATGTATCTATATCACAGAAGCCAATTCCCCGTCTCCCTATTTATGTATTGATTTTCTCGTACACCTTCTGTGCATCTTGATATTTCTTAATTAAAAGATCTCTTCTGAGTAGATCTTGACAGAGGACTTCTCTTTCCTTTTGAAAATAGTGTTTAAGAGCTAGGATATTCATTCTGTCGCTCTCAACGTTCATAAGTTCTTTAGATTTAGCTTTTAAGGCTGAGTTGAGTTCAGTAATCTTTTCTTTCAAAGGATTTAGACGTTTGTTCCAATTAGTTTCAATCTCTTCCTTTTCTTGAAATATTTTAGCTTTTTCTTGAGTGAGAAGTCTAGCTTCTCTCTCAAAGAAGGTATGCTTCTTCTGAACACTATCGCAGGTCTTTTTATGTTCAGTATATTCAATGGTCAGTTTAAGCAAATCAGCTTCTACTTGATTAGAAGGAGCTGACTTATGCCATCCTGCAGAACATGGCGTTCTTCTTTTAACCTTCGTTAGAGGATTCGTCTGACTACCAGTTTTCCTGTTCCACCATGAGCGACTTCTGAGCATATTACTCTGCCTTCTTTTTGTAGAAAGCAGAGTCCCTCTGAGGGCGATTTGGCTTGCTCCTACAGTCAGCAGCATAGTGGCCTGGCTTGCCACAATTGAAACAACCCTGGTTCTGGGGTGCATTCCCAGCTCTGTCGTTTGACCTCTGTTGGTCACCACCTCTGTCACTTTTGTCATTTGACCTTTGTTGGTCATTCGATCCTTCTCTGTTCCGATTCCTTGAATCACCACGATCATCCCTTCCATTTCGTTCATAACCAGACTTCTTCTGGTATCCTCTGCTGAACTCCTGGGTCAAAAGGGCTAGAGACTTAGCTATCGAGGCCATGGTTGCCTCCTCTTCTTCCACCACCTCCTCCTCTTCACTATCAATGACTAATACCTTCTTCTTCTTCTCCTTCTTTTCCTCCACAGCTTTCTCCTTCTTCGGCTTCTCTTTAGCTTCTGTAGCCTTACCAACAAGTGCAAGGGGTGCACTGATTTGAGCTTTTTCTTGTGCAATCTAAGGTTCTTGGGCTGCCAGCGTTCCATAAAGATCTGACAGAGTCCAGGAGTCTAAGTCCTGGTTAGTTTGCAGAGACATAGACAACTGGAGCCATTCTTCATTTAGGCACTTTGAGAACATGACATTGTTCTCCTCAGAGGTTCTGTGAATCCCGAACTTCTTGCACTTGTTGATCAGAGAGTTCAACCGATCATATGTTGACTGCAGAGATTCTGTCGGCAGAGCCTTGAATGCGTAGTATTCATTGATGCATTGGGCTCTGCGGTTCTTCTGAGTCTTGGCCTCTCCCTCCAATTGTTTCTCCAGTTCCTTCCATAGATCGCATGCAGATTCACACGCATCTAGGGATTGGAAGAGGTCATTGGGGATGGCTATTATCATAAGTCTTTTGGTCTTCTGAGCAATTTCATATTTTGCCCAATCTGGTTCGGACCACTTATCCATGGTCTTTGGTTTCTCGTGCTCAGGAATCTCTGGAGTGTCATTTGTGGCAGGTACACGAGGTACTGTGATCATTGGTATGAAAGGATGATTGTTGATATAGTAGACGAGTTCTTTGTCAGTACCCTTGAAGAAGTGAATCATTCGTATCTTCCATTGAGGGTACTCATCTCTGAGTAGAGTGGGTGGCTTGGTTAAAGAACCAGCGGTGAAGAAGTTGTTCGTGTTCGCCAGTTTGAAAGAGGTTTGAAAATACTAGAAAACAGAGTATGAACATCAAACTTTCAGATGCTGGAGTGGGTGTTTCGAAAAGTGTTTATAAGCTTAAAAAACCTTGAACAATGCACTAAAATGGACTTTTAATCGCAAAAACAGGTTCTGTAAGTTTACCAAAGTCGAACTTGTCGAGAATGGCAGAAAAACAGAGGCTGTTTTGAATTAAATGAAGAACAGGTTAAAATCACTCCAAGTTTCTACCAAATATCTTTGTTAGAGAGGATCTCTTGATATAGAAAATCAAGGATGGCTCTGATACCAATTGTTGGTTCCTTTATTGCTTAACAATGATTTAAATACCTATTAGTTCAAACTGATTATAGTGCGGAAGTGTTTTAGCAAACTAAAGAGGTATTACTGGGTAGATAAACACACAATATCAAATACGTGAAGTGGAAATAACACAGATAAATAACTCAATGATTCACCGTATTTGATATAATAAGAACACCTAAGAACACCGAAGGTATTACAAGAATTATACTCTAATGGTGTGTGTGTCGTGCAAAGTAAATAGAAGAGCTCAACATGAGCCTTCTATTTATACTACTTCTAAAGGGGACAAGGTGGAGACAAGAAGTACTAAGGGTACAAGGACACTATCGTTGGACTGATACTGGTACAACGTTACTGTAGTACGCCGCACTCTATAAAGGCTGTAACTCCTCAGAGTTTGACACGTGGAGTTGGCAGGGCGAGCCTTGTACGAATGATCTTCAAGATCTTCGTACAACAGTAAACGTGGAAGGCACGATCGTCTTTGTATAGATCTTTGGCAAATCTTCTAAGTCTTCAGTCTTCATACCGCAGAGGCTCTGTCAAGGGTGACAAAGGCTCTGCGGCTTTGTCCTCTGAGAAGCGTCTTCTGTTGATTCTTCACTTCGGTCTTCTCGGAGACTCGACAGAGCCTCTGTCGAAGACTTCTATACTTAGCCTATTTTTCAATACTTCTATAACTACAGAAGTTGGAGCTAACAGAACTGATGGGGATATCAGCGAAGCCAAGACCTGTCCACTTAACGTGAAGTTTCAAGTAGAAGACTTTAGCGAACGCCGAACTTTATCACTCGCTGATAAAGAACTATTCAGCAAACGCTGATCATGAAGTTTCCTCTACATGTTACTTTTGTCTTACCCCCTTGCACGCCTCCGTACTATCTGTTTGAATGAACATCCCTTTTGTCCAGAATCGTACAAACAACTATGATTCTACATTGTTCATCATGCGGCTACTAGGTTGTTTACTAAAGTCAAACCATGCAACCAACCAGCTGCTGCCACGTGTAAAGTGATATTGTTGTGCATTTAATGCATGCAATATATAAAGGAAACTCTACTTCAGAAATGAAGTGCTCGGCCATTTCCTTCTTCTTACTATTCTGTGTGTTAGAATATTATCCTTAGTATTCTTATCTTCTCTCTATCTTATTTCTAGTGCAAGAAATCTTAGTGATTCTCTTAATTTGTTTAGATTAGGTTTATTCCTTAATCTTGTTCCGCAACAAGTTGTAAATTGTTTGATACATATCAATAAACAATTTAGAAAAGTAAAAATCGTGTGTTTGTATTCAACCCCCCCCCCCCCCTTCTACAAACTTATATAACCCTTTCGGGACCAACAAGTGGTATCAGAGCAGATTGTTTAATCCTATAAACAAGATCTTGCTTATACTAATATCTTTTCTCTTCCTTGCTATTTTCTAAAATGGCTAACACCACAAACACAAACTACATTGACAATGGTTCTCTTGCAAAACCCCCTAGATTTTCCAGAGATAACTTTAATCTATGGAAAAATAGGATGATGCTCTTCTTGGAAGGTGTAGACCCTACTATGCCTTATTACATCGAGAATGGTCGATATGTTCTTGTTAGAATTGATCCTGATGTTCCAGGCACTGCTACTAGAGCTGCCATTCCTGAAAGAATCATTCCCATGGAACCTCATACATGGACTGATGAAGACAAGAAGAAGGTGGCCATCGACACTAAAGCCAGATCCATCCTTTCTATGGCTCTTCCTGACGAAGTCTACCATTCCGTCATGAACCTGAAAACCTCCAAATCCATGTGGGACACAATCTGTGTTCAATATGACGGTACATCTGAAGTCCAGGTCTCGAGGAAGATCAACCTGGTAAGACAATACGAAAGATTCATTTATGGTAAGAATGAATCTCTCTCTGAAGTGCATCAGCGGTTTAACTGTTTAGTTATTGACCTAAAAACCGTTGGTAAGGAATATTCTAACTTTGAGATCCTGACAAAGTTTCTAGAATGTCTACCTGAAAGCTGGGACAGTTATTCAATGTGTCTCAAGCTATCAAAGGATCTAAAATCTATGACCCTCTCTACCTTATATGGCACTATGCTCAATCATGAGCAGTCGTGTCATCTTAAGAAGAATATTGTAATAGATTCCAAAAGCACACCTGTTGCTTTACTCTCAGAGTCACCTTCCACTCAGCGATCAACTATCACTATCATTGAGTTGGAAACTAACTCTGAATGCTCATCACATGCTGATCCTTCAGATCTTGAAGAATCTCTGGCACTCCTGACTAATACATTCAGGAGACTCTCCAGAAAGAGTAACTTCAGAAGAAACAAACCTCTCGCACTCACTAACAAGCCAAAATCATTAACCCCTGTTGATAAGGCTACTGCCACTTGCTATAACTGTGAAAAGATAGGTCACTTTGCTAGTGAGTGCAGGTCAAAGAAAGTCTTTAGACCCTCATCTTCCTTCTCCAAGAAATCCTCTAACCCCAGGGCTAGAGATGACAAGTACAAGAAGCTGAAAGAAAAATACTCAAAGCTGAAAAGCTTTAAGAAGAAAGGCAAAGGCTTGGTCACTGGCTTTGACTGGGCTACCTCTGATACTGAAGAATCATCTGACTCTGAAGATGATGATGAGGCCAATCTTTGCCTCATGGCAAAAATAGAAGACGATGAAGAAAACTCTGAAATTCCCTCTACTTCAACTTCAACCTCTAAGGTATCAACTTATTTCTTTACTAATATTTCAGATATTAATGAAGCTGATAGTCTTCGAAAAATCGATCTTCTGACTGTAAATTTATATGATGCCATGAGTGGCAAGATCATTGTTGAAAAACAAAACCTTGATCTAACTGAGCAGCTTAGAAATTGTCACCTTCAATTAGAAAAGCTTTCTAAAATTGAAAAAGATTTAAAAGATCAGGTCCGTATAAATCAATTAGTCAAAATCGAGCGAGAAGAAGCTATCGCTGCATTAAAAGCTGAAAAGACTACTGTTGAAGGATGGTGTAAATCCTCAACAACGATCACTGAGATTATAAGGTCTCAGATTTCCCTGAGTGATAAGAGTGGACTTGGTTATAAAGCTGATACTCTAGAACCAACCACTGGTCGTTCCATGCTCAAATTTGGAACGTTCGTATCCTCAGTCCCTTACACCTCCTCATCTCAGTGTTCCTCTTATAAAACTCCCATTCCTGAGGAAACCTTTACCTCAAGTTCTAACTGAAAGGTAAAGAGAAAATTGTTTTCGAAAAACCTCTGAAGGGTACCAAAGTACCTAAGCTAAAGAGTGTTAAACCTTCAGCTAATCAATCCTCATCCTCTAAGGATAAGGTTTATGAGAATGCTCAGCGATCCCCTCCTAGGATCAGGCTAAACTTTCTAGCTAAGAATCTTGATGAACCTCAGGTTCCTCCAAGATTTGATGCTAAAGGTATTCTTGGTACATGCCCTGTTTATTTGAAAATGTCAAATGAAAATGCCTATGGTACTAAAGCTACTTTTAGCTATAGGAAATGTTATCACTGTAGACTTACCGATCATATTGCTAGTAAGTGTCCCACATCCACCAAAGCTGAAAAGTTAGCTAAGGTGAAGATCAATGCCCCCAAGGCAAAGAAGACCAATCCTGGTGCAAATCAGGTTAAGGTGAAACCTACCACTGAGGTTAAGAAATTAACCAAAGTGAAGGTTAGTTCTGAAGCTGAATCTTCAAATGCTGCGAAGATCGTTGAACCTTCCACTTCCTCTACCACCACTGACAGGTGTGGGCCCATGGTAAAATGGGTGCCCAAGTCAAACTAATCTTTGTTTATTTGTAGGTTAAGAAGGGTATCTGGTATCTTGATAGCGGATGCTCTAGACATATGACTGGAAAGAAAAACCTGCTCACTGAATACAAGGAAGAGAAGGGTCCCTCAGTGACCTTCAATGGAAACGGAAAAGGCTATACCAGAGGGTTTGGTGTACTCTCTAATGGTACAACAACCTTCAGAAGAGTTGCATATGTTGAAGGAATGAAGCATAATCTTCTAAGCATCAGTCAGCTGTGTGACAAGGATAACAAAGTGATTTTCACTAAGGAATCCTGCTTTGTCACTGACAAAAAGGAGAAGATAGCTCTCAGCGGACACCGTATGGAAAATGTTTATGTTATAAACATGGACTCTACAACCACTGAGAACTCATGTTTCTTCTCAAAAGTCTCATCTGATGTCAACTGGCTATGGCATAAGAGTCTCTCTCATCTCAACTTCAAGACACTAAATACTCTTTCTTCTGAAGAGTTGGTTACTGGTCTATGTAACACCCGTAATTTCGGTAAGTAAATATCACCCGAACGTCTTGCAGCTTGAAAATGGTGGAATTTATGTTGGGGAAACATTGCTTAAAGTCCCTAAGAGTATCAGGAGTGTTGGCGTTGAAAAAGTCGAGTTTCGGGGCTTGGAACGGGTCAAGCTACAATGACCAGCGACTATGACAATGTCACAGTCGCGTGGCATAGTTGCAGGGAAGGGACAGCCTTCGGTACACCTTGTGCGACTATGACCAGCGACATAGACCATGTCATAGTCGCGGTGGCAATGTCGCGAAGGAGGAGCTCTGGTCGAAAATCAAACATAAGGTGGTTCCTCTTCCGCGACTGTGACACGCGATTATGCCACAGGGCATAGTCGCCGGAAATTGTCTCCGTCGGGGTGTAAGGGGCTGTTTTAAATCCGATTTTTATCCCCATTTCACTCCTCACTTCCTTTCCTTCATCCTTTTCTCTCCCAAACCGAACCCTAACCCTCTAAACCGTTTTTGGAACCCTTGAAACCATAAATCTTGTGATTCAAACCATCTCCCTCATCTCTTAGCAAGAATTTATGGATTACGGTTGGAATTCTTCATCTCACTTTTATTTTGGTGAGATTTCTACATTTTCTAGGGTTTCATCCAATCTTTTTGTCCATTTTGAAGAGTTGGAGCTTATGGGGTGTTATTGGGGAGCTACAAGTACTTTGGTTAGTGGATTCACGTTGTGGTCAAGGTAACCTTCTCTTATCTTCACCTTTGGAAATTAGGGTTTTGGTATATGTTGAGCTGTTGATGGAAATGCTTAGGGAAATGAAGTTGTATGGTTAGATATGATTATTGATGGGTGGAAATTTATGGATCTAGGTTTTGGAAGATTTGAGCTTGAAGATTCGGGTCTCTTCAAAGGAGCTTACGTTTGGGAAAAACCCTAGATTTAGCCTAAATCTAGCAAGGTGAGTTCAAGTTGCTTTGTGAAAACTTTGTACATGCCAAAATGTCATTTTTTCCAAATACTTATGTGTTTTACATGAAAATTGTCAATGTTGAGTTATTTGGTTGGTTTTAACCCTTTGAAGTATTTATGGTTGTAAATATGGTAAAACACTTACATTTGGAATATTTGGGAAAATGTGATAGATAAATCATACATGAAAATGGGTTATCGATTTATGTTATAAATGGAGTCTACTTGTTATAAAATGCATCTTGTGTATATTTTGGAAAACATGCATTTGGTACATCATGGGACGATTTGGAAATGTACGGTGTGAATTTTTTGGAAAAGAGGGTTGTCCCAACCCAAGGTTCTATTCCGGGTTTTTCTTGGAATTAAAATATTATTGGCAAAAGTGTGTGTTGCTACGTTTTATCTCATGATATGACTCTTCATAAATTATCTTTTGAGTCAGTTTAGTTTATGGCTCGGTAATGGATTTTTTTAAGTCTTGAGGACAATTGTTCAGTTTTGATAGCTCAAAGTTGAGTTTTGATCATGGTTTACGTTATTTGGGAATTGTATGATTTGAATGCACTGGTTTATTATTTTGGGGTCATGTAATGTTTTAGACCTTGTTAGCTATGGATCCATAGGTATTTGAGTTTCCCAAGTCTCGCGGGTAAGATATCGGGATTGATTGAGCTCAGTTTACGAGACATTAGTTCTCTTTCGTAGCACGGGATAGGCATCGGGTTCCATGATAAGTAAGGCGTGGAGCTATATGGTCGGGCGTCGTCTCATGGGCAGTAAGGTGTAATCCCAAATGTGTTGTTGTGGATTTGGAGTGACCCAATGTATAGATCTGGAGTGGTTGAAGTTGGGGGCTCCCTAGTCTCGTGGACAATAGATCTTGAGTGATTGAGCTCAGTTTACGAGAGTAATCCACGTGTATGTTTTATTGCATAGTAGGTGAACCACTTTTGTGTTTCGTCTCGTTCAATGTATACGGGCCTCCCCCGTCACCGAAAGGTGTTGTTTTGGGTATTTGTGTTTATCCATTTTTTCGGTGGCGTATCATATTTATACGAATTGTTTCCACGTTATATGAGTTATGGGTTATGTTTTATCCATGTATTGGGAGGTTTGGAATAATGGTGATTTAATTATGAGTTCAATCGTTTTGAGTATCAAATGCTATTTCACCTTTCACGTTGGTTTTGGAAATGAATCCATTTTGGTAATCAAGTTATATTAAAGTTGTCAGCACGGGAATTGTGTGAGTTAGAAAATGGGTGATTTGCATCTAAAGTAAATTCTTTTAGCTATAGAAAATGTTATCACTGTGGACTTACCGATCATATTACTAGTAAGTGTCCCACAGCCACCAAAGCTAAAAAGTTAGCTAAGGTGAAGATCAATGCCCCCAAGGCAAAGAAGACCAATCCTGGTGCAAATCAGGTTAAGGTGAAACCTACCACTGAGGTTAAGAAATTAACCAAAGTGAAGGTTAGTTCTGAAGCTGAATCTTCAAATGCTGCGAAGATCGCTGAACCTTCCACTTCCTCTACCACCACTGACAAGTGTGGGCCCATGGTAAAATGGGTGCCCAAGTCAAACTAATGTTCGTTTATTTGCAGGTTAAGAAGGGTATCTGGTATCTTGATAGCGGATGCTCTAGACATATGACTGGAAAGAAAAACCTGCTCACTGAATACAAGGAAGAGAAGGGTCCCTCAGTGACCTTCGATGGAAACGGAAAAGGCTATACCAGAGGGTTTGGTGTACTCTCTAATGGTAGAACAACCTTCAGAAGAGTTGCATATGTTGAAGGAATGAAGCATAATCTTCTAAGCATCAGTCAGCTGTGTGAGAAGGATAACAAAGTGATTTTCACTAAGGAATCCTGCTTTGTCACTGACAAAAAGGAGAAGATAGCTCTCAGCGGACACCGCATGGAAAATGTTTATGTTATAAACATGGACTCTACAACCACTGAGAACTCCTGTTTCTTCTCAAAAGCCTCATCTGATGTCAACTGGCTATGGCATAAGAGGCTCTCTCATCTCAACTTCAAGACACTAAATACTCTTTCTTCTGAAGAGTTGGTTACTGGTCTATGTAACACCCGTAATTTCGGTAAGTAAATATCACCTGAACGTCTTGCAGCTTGAAAATGGTGGAATTTATGTTAGGGAAACATTGCTTAAAGTCCCTAAGAGTATCAGGAGTGTTGGCGTTGAAAAAGTCGAGTTTCGGGGCTTGGTACGGGTCAAGCTACAATGACCAGCGACTATGACAATGTCACAGTCGCGTGGCATAGTCGCAGGGAAGGGACAGCCTTCGGTACACCTTGTGCGACTATGACCAGCGACATTGACCATGTCATAGTCGCGGTGGCAATGTCGCGAAGGAGGAGCTCTGGTCGAAAATCAAACATAAGGTGGTACCTCTTCCGCGACTGTGACACGCGACTATGCCACAGGGCATAGTCGCCGGGCATTGTCGCCGTCGGGGTGCAAGGGGCTGTTTTAAATCCGATTTTTATCCCCATTTCACTCCTCGCTTCCTTTCCTTCATCCTTTTCTCTCCCAAACCGAACCCTAACCCTCTAAACTGTTTTTGGAACCTTTGAAACCATAAATCTTGTGATTCAAACCCTCTCCCTCATCTCTTAGCAAGAATTTATGGATGAAGGTTGGAATTCTTCATCTCACTTTTATTTTGGTGAGATTTCTACATTTTCTAGGGTTTCATCCAATCTTTTTGTCCATTTTGAAGAGTTGGAGCTTATGGGGTGTTATTGGGGAGCTACAAGTACTTTGGTTAGTGGATTCACGTTGTGGTCAAGGTAACCTTCTCTTATCTTCACCTTTGGAAATTAGGGTTTTGGTATATGTTGAGCTGTTGATGGAAATGCTTAGGGAAATGAAGTTGTATGGTTAGATATGATTATTGATGGGTGGAAATTTATGGATCTAGGTTTTGGAAGATTTGAGCTTGAAGATTCGGGTCTCTTCAAAGGAGCTTACGTTTGGGGAAAACCCTAGATTTAGCCTAAATCTAGCAAGGTGAGTTCAAGTTGCTTTGTGAAAACTTTGTACATGCCAAAATGTCATTTTTTCCAAGTACTCATGTGTTTTACATGAAAATTGTCAATGTTGAGTTATTTGGTTGGTTTTAACCCTTTAAAGTATTTATGGTTGTAAATATGGTAAAACACTTACATTTGGAATATTTGGGAAAATGTGATAGATAAATCATACATGAAAATGGGTTATCGATTTATGTTATAAATGGAGTCTACTTGTTATAAAATGCATCTTGTGTATATTTTGGAAAACATGCATTTAGTACATCATGGGACGATTTGGAAATGTACGGTGTGAATTTTTTGGAAAAGAGGGTTGTCCCAACCCAAGGTTCTATTTCGGGTTTTTCTTGGAATTAAAATATTATTGGCAAAAGTGTGTGTTGCTACGTTTTATCTCATGATATGACTTTTCATAAATTATCTTTTGAGTCAATTTAGTTTATGGCTCGATAATGGATGTTGTTATGTCTTGAGGATAATTGTTCAGTTTTGATAGCTCAAAGTTGAGTTTTGATCATGGTTTACGTTATTTGGGAATTGTATGATTTGAATGCGCTGGTTTATTATTTTGGGGTCATGAAATGTTTTAGACCTTGTTAGCTATGGATCCATAGGTATTTGAGTTTCCCAAGTCTCGCGGGTAAGAGATCGGGATTGATTGAGCTCAGTTTACGAGACATTAGTTCTCTTTCGTAGCATGGGATAGGCATCGGGTTCCATGATAAGTAAGGCGTGGAGCTATATGGTCGGGCGTCGTCTCATGGGCAGTAAGGTGTAATCCCAAATGTGTTGTTGTGGATTTGGAGTGACCCAATGTATAGATCTGGAGTGGTTGAAGTTGGGGGCTCCCTAGTCTCGCGGACAATAGATCTGGAGTGATTGAGCTCAGTTTACGAGAGTAATCCACGTGTATGTTTTATTGCATAGTAGGTGAACCACTTTTGTGTTTCGTCTCGTGCAATGTATATGGGCCTCCCCCGTCACCGAAAGGTGTTGTTTTGGGTATTTGTGTTTATCCATGTTTTCGGTGGCGTATCATATTTATACGAATTGTTTCCACGTTATATGAGTTATGGGTTATGTTTTATCCATGTATTGGGATGTTTGGAATAATGGTGATATAATTATGAGTTCAATCGTTTTGAGTATCAAATGCTATTTCACCTTTCACGTTGGTTTTGGAAATGAATCCATTTTGGTAATCAAGTTATATTAAAGTTGTCAGCATGGGAATTGTGTGAGTTAGAAAATGGGTGATTAGCATCTAAAGTAAATTCTTTTGGAACTCATGACTTAAAATTGCATCTCTCACGATTTATGAATTTATATGGTCATGATAAAATTCTTGAACTCACTAGGCGATTAGCCTAACCCTTTTTATTTGTCGGCATGTGCAACAGGCTCGGGTTGGGAGTAGCTTTAGCTACACTGTGAAGTGGCGAGTGCTAGTAGAGTGCACGAGAGGTGATTTTGATTATTGAAGCCTTCCTCATTTATTTGAGATTAGCATCTTGTGTTGTGTTAAATGTTAATGCCAAAATCATCCAGAAGGATAACTTAAGGTTTATTGTGGAGCTTAACAACTAAAGATAGAAATCGTTCGACAAAACAATGCGACAAAAACTAAAAACGTAAATGAGACGAAAGGATTTTGGTGACGCGGGAAAAACCTCAACGAGGAAAAAACCCGCAGACGACTGTGGGTGTTGTCGATGCACTATGATCGCCAAACAGGGGCGATATCCTTATGTTTTAGATGTCGAGAGTACAATGATTGCAATACAAATAACAGAAATAATCTAATTCGTAAAGTAACAAGTGTATCGTGTGTAAAAACAGTGTGTGGTGTGTGTAAAGATAACTGTGTCGTGCTTCGTCTGCTCGAGAGAGAATTCTTTCTTCATTCTTTCAGTGAGTGTTCTTGAGAGTTCAGATTGTGCGCAAATGAAGTGTGAGCCTTTGTTTATATATCCTTTGAAACTTTGAATGATCTCGTGAAAGTAGGAATAACGGTCGTACTGGCTGCTAGGATTCACGCTCGTAATTGCCCTTGTCGGTTATGTCCTTTGGCCATTAATGGAGTTGATCCTGCATTAAACATAGAGATCATAACAGTTATCGTGTGGTCATACGAAGGGACGAGGGCACGCGTTGATCATCAAAGGACTCGACCTGACATGATCGACTGCATAAATAAAGATTACTATGGATCTTTTCTTGTTTACGATTTTAGAGGGTTTTAAGCAAAGATTTCTTTAACGGTTTTTTTGTCGATTTTCGTTCGATTATTTCTAAACCTGCAAGAATCTTTGACCTAATTAGAATTTTCTGAGATCATATAAGATACGACCCTCCAGTTTGCGTATGCGTCGCAAGTCTATTGCTAGAAAGCCTAGAAAAAACTGGGATATCTGGGGCCTTTCAGAAGTGCAAGTCAATTTAACGGGGTTGCAATGTCGACAGAGCCTAGAAGCACCATTAAAAACGAAGAAGATCTCGATGACTTTAGAAGTCTAGCGAAGATTCCCATGGGGATCACCATAAGCAAGGTTGGCAAGGTTCGACCGGAAATGTGCCCCAAGGGGTACGTCGTTATATACGAATACCCGTTCAAGATAGGCTTTCATTGGCCATATTCGCCTCTGGTCAAAGAGTTCATGTGTGAATTCGATCTTTCACCGGGGCAACTGATGCCCCAGTTTTGGCGAGTTATCCTGATCATCGAACGACTTACCTCCAACTGGAATCCACCGATGAATGTGAGGGACCTACTGACGGCGTATAAGGTCAAAAGTGATCGGTACCGTCGCTATAGTTTGTTTTCAAGGTACAAGGGTGATCGTACTCTGGTTTTAAATACTGCGGTCAACGACCGTGGGTGGAAGAAGAGGTATGTATTCGTACGGGTGTCGACGCTGGACACTGATAGTGACTGGATTACGGAGGGTTGGAATATGACGGGTGAGCCTTTGATTGTATGTTTTTATGTTATTCTGTTGCTCGGTTGTTTTTTCGACTGATCTTCTTTTTTATGCGTAGATATTGATTTCGACACGGTAGAGTCGGACGATGTTTCCGGGGTTAAGGTTGAAAAGTTCCTGGAGTTTAGTACTAAATACCGGTCGTACGTCACGCGTCATTTGGTAGACGAGGATGATGACACCGTTTTCTTGAGCGACAGAGTGAGGATGGGTCGAGAGGAGAAAGAAGAAGATGAGAGAGAGGATTCTGAGGCGACCGAGGAGAGAGAGGAGGAGGAAGTAGAGATAACTGGTAAGTATCTATTTGCTTCTGCTCGTCCTAATCTATCTTTGTTCTCAATCATCTAATTCTTTCTTTTACCATACATGAGAATCTTGGGCGTTTGCAGCCGTCGAGAAAATGGCTCAAGTCGAGCTAACTCGCAAGGCGAGTGTAGACATGGGGAAGGATACCTCGATAGCTGGGTCAGGGGGTCTTAAAGAGAAAAGAAGTCCCGACATCTGGGTCGGGTCTCCTAAAAAGGACGAGGATGTCCGTTTTGAGTGAACCATCGTCAAGGACGGGTGGTTCATCGAGAGTCGTCTCCGCCTGAGAGGGCTAAGGTATCGACCGTGTTTACCGAGACGGTTTCTGACACAAGGTCCATTGATATGGCGCGACCGGCGATGATGTCTTCTCTCGCCGCGTTAGGCCCTTCTTTCGCCGACAGGGGCAAGGGCGCGAAAACGGGCTCTGAAACGACGGTGAACTTTACGTTGCCGTCAGAATTTTTGGATGATAATGTCCTAGACGGGACGAAACTGTTCCCTCATTTGGGAAAGTATCAGCTCCCTTCTTTCAGAGAGTGTTTTGACGGAGTTTCTCTCGAGGATACTGAGGCCCATGTTGTTGGACTAGCGTTCATGGTAAGTCTATCTTTCAAGACTTTTGTTTATCTGTTGTCGACGTCGTATTCTTTGCTAATGTGTTTTTCATATGTTTTCAGATGTTTCAGTCGTCTTTGGCGTTGTACGCTAAATCGACAAAGGTAGAAGGTCTAGTGGCTTCTGCCATCGAGAAAGAAGATGCGGCGTTAGAAAAGGAACGGTCCACTTTAGAACGCGAAGAGGCGGCATCGGTGAAACTCGACGATGCCTTGAACGTGCTGGAGTCTCTCGGCCACGCGAGGGATGATATGAATTCGCGTCTAAAGGAGTCCCTGTCTGTGATGCACAATCAAAGGGAGAAATTGGAGGGGATGAAGGAATCCTTGGTTATGAAGGAGAAAGAAGTTGAGGATTCTCAATCCAAAGCCGTGGATTTAGAGAAGGAGTTAGATGTTGAGGGATGAGAATAAGTCCATCTTTTCCTTCGCTCGACTCACTGCTCGAGCGGCTATCATGCGAAATCACTTGCTAGGCAAGAATCCTGTAGCCTCAGCGTCAGACGAATTGGATCTGTTCTTCAAGGAGGTCGGGACCGAGAGAGAGCTCGACTCGGATGATGAGAAGGAGGTCGAGGAGGAGGATTTCCAGGGTGACGTGTCGGGCAAAGATGCGACCGACGTCCCTCCCCAACCTTAGAAAGATATCTTCGTTTATTTCTGTTTCTTTGTTGCTCGACCGTTGGTGGTCGAGCTTTTTGTAAATGACAGTTTAATCGATGAATGAAATTCGGGCTTCTTTTGAACTTGCGTTTTATAAAATATCACATCGACTGTCAAATTCATAAAAAATATACAAGGAACCATGTGACTTAGGCATCTATTGTAACACAATACCTGGAACGTAAGCCATAAGGCTTTTTAAATCGTATATATAAACATAAGCACATGCGACTAAAGCATACATTCGGAGTATGAAATTTTTCTAAGTTAAGAAACTTAGATCATGAGGTCGTTAGACTTCACGATTGTACGACTAAGTCGTGCGATTAATTTGAATCGTGTGCCCCTGTAGAAGGATGATCAAGTCATAGACCTGATCGTTTATGTCGTGCGACCTTGCGAAACTAGAGTCGTTTGATTATTGTCGTGCGATTCTGCGGAATACACAATGTCAGAGGTTGGTCGTTGGCTAACCAACGACCCTCCGATGCTTAAGTCAGTAATCTTCGTTGTTAAAAAATCGTATGAAAAAAATAGAAAAGGGTTTAGAAGACGTACCTTTTCTGACGCGTCGTGCCCAACTACGTGGGGCTTCTTGATTATTTCTACCATCTTGCCCCCTTGTGGCGATTTTAAGACGATACACTAAATGTCGTCGTGAATCGCCACAATAGAAGGTCTATTTTCGCGGCTTCAGGGTGGTTTTATACCAATCACGAGCGACTTTCGACTCACTTTTGATTTCACGGCGTAGAGAACTTCAGGGTCTGATGATACGTCGAGGGAACGACCTTCATCTCATGGATCCATGGTCGACCTAAGATGATGTTATAAGCCGACGCACAGTCGATGGCGCTGAACTTGGTTTGCTTGTTGATTCCTCCGGCGTAGACTGCCAAGATGATATCTCCATAGGTGCTCGTCGCTTCTCCATTGAAACCGACCAAAGTTGTCGAACGTCGGGTGATTTCCGAACGATCGATTTCCATGGCCTTGATGGTGTCAAGGAAGATGATGTTCGCTGAATTGCCCCCATCGACCAAGACTCGTCGAGTTAAACAATTACCAACCGTGAGTTGAATGATCAACCCGTCATGATGTTTCTGGTACGAGTCGCCGAGGTCGTCTTGGTCGAATACGATCTTCATAGCTTCCAACTCCAGATCTCCTTTAGGCCTTGATGAACGCAGAATAGGCCGATCGTCAGGCGTTGACTGGCGTGACGTTTGGCTGCGGAGTACGTCAGACCACATACGTCGGAACCACCGGTGATACAATTGACGACTTTCGCATGCTCGGGGGTTGACGGTCGAACGTCGTTAGCTGGGGTAACGACGTCGTCGATGATGTCTTTTAAATTGCCCTTCGGGACGTGATACGCCAGCTCCTTTTTAAGAGCTATGCAATCATCTGTCGCGTGACCATGGTCGACATGAAAGTCGCACCATTTAGATTTATCTTTCTTAGCGTCGTCCTGATCGGATTTCTTTGGCCATCGAATAGTCGCCTGGGTGGTCTTCAGAGCTTCGACCAAATCTTTAGTGGATTCTTTTAATCCATAAGAGAATATCTTGGGGTACTGAGGAAATTTGGTCGCAGTCTTAGCCTCCGCTTTCGTCTTGAATCGGACGTTCGAGATTTGGCGCGCGAGCTCTATTTTGGAAATTGCTTTTGTCTTGAACTCGGGCTTTTTCACACCTAACGACCTTTTGTCGTCGGTATGCTTGCGACGAAAGGCAGCGTCGTCCTCTACTCTCATGTACGCTAAGGTTCGAGCTCGGACGTCTTCGAAATTCTCCGGATGAGACTGTTTGGGCAAAATTTCACAGGTCTCGACCATGACCAAAGAAGGTAAGACGCATGTCATGAGTTATACCTTATATTAAGATAAGGTCCCGACGAAGACCCAAAGAACCTCCACCATCCCTCCTAAAAGGGAAGTCGAGTGTTCCTTACGACACTCGACCTCGACGTCGCCCGCTCCGCACGACCGTCGCATAAAACCGTACGACCTCGACCGACTGACGCGTTATACAACAGTTATGTTTGTTTAAGTGTTTAATGCAGGAGTCAAAATGATTTATGGACAAACATCTATAACCTACGAAATCAGTTATGAGCATCTAAACTCACATTGAAGACGACGACCTTTACAACAACCATCAAAGATCTTAATGATTCAATTAAAGTCATCCGAAGACTATAAAATCCCAGCTCAATCATCAGTTCAGGACACCTGATCAACACCGAATAACACAGAGAGAGAGAGATAGAACAAGAGCATCAAACAACAGAAGCAAACACAAACACTCGAAGAATATTCATTCGAAGCAAAGAGATCATTCATAGAAGATCACTCTCAACGCAAGACTCTCACTCTCGACCAACAGTTTATACATGGTTTTTACACACGACGCACACTGTTTTTACATTCCAAACACTTGTACTTTACATTTCGAAGTCTTTCCTTCATTTGTATTGTAATATCTGTACGATCGACACCCGGAACACCAAGGACATCGCCCCTGATTGGCGACCATAGTGCAGCGACGACATCCACTGTCGTCCGCAGGTTTTTTCCTCGTTGAGGTTTTTCCTGCGTCATCAAATCCTTTGTCTCATTTACATTTTTTTCTTTGTCGCACGCCTTTGTCGAAAGATTCCTTTCTTTAGTTGTTAAAGTCCACATCGACCTTAAGTTGTCCCTTTGGTGCGATTTTTGGCATTAACAGTTTGGTGCCATCCGTGGGACCCCATCTAGAGAAAATCTTCGACAAACGTGCGTCTTGCTAACGGTTTCTTGGAGTTTTCTTTGTTCTCTGTTGCAGGAAAATGGCAGCCCCTGGAGATCAGTAGCATGTCATTGCTCAGATGTACCAGGAGCTTGAAGTCGCCCGAAAACAAATCAACGCCATGGCGGAGCAAAGCCGTAGAGCAGCTGAAGAGATCGCACGGTTAAGGAATCCCTTTGGACCTCAGAGTGGTCCTAGGCCATTCGTTCAGAATCCAGGCCAAGGATCGTTCGGTCAGAATGGTCCTCGACCATTCGTGCATAATCCAGGTCCAGGATCAGGTCCGTTCGCTCAGAATCAGCATCTAGGTCCGACCATGCAAAACCAGCAGCCGGGACCGTTCAATCCAAAACTCCAGTTCGGGACGGTCCCTCCTCGGCATATAAGGCCACCACCCATGCAGAATGGATCGCAGCCATTTCAGAATGGATCGCAACCATTTCAGAATGGGTCGCAGCCATTTCAGAACGGGTCGCAACTGTATTTTGTTCCTTTCAACGAAGATGCCAATGGCTCATTGCATGTCAATGGCACCATCTCAAGAATCAATCCGCAAGCAGGGGCAAATCTCAACCCCAATGACCCCGTCGCCCAGCGATTGAAAATGCTAGAAGATCAAAACGAGCGCGTCCTATCTTTGCTGGCCAAGCTGCCTGGGGCAGACGTGCCCGTCGACGTCGAGCCCCGATCAGGATTTCAGGAGTCACCATTCATCGATGAGATCGCGACTGTCGAGGTCCCGAAGAAGTACAATGTCCCCGCCTTCATGCCCAAGTACTCGGGAGTGACCGATCTGACATAGCACGTCGCGCAGTATAAGCAGCTGATGTGGACGATCTCAATCCCACACATGTATCAGGAAGTCTGTATGTGCAAAAGCTTCGGTGCAACTCTCACTGGTCCTACTCTCCAATGGCTGATCAATCTCAAACCCAAGTCCATCGGGTCGTTCACTGAATTAGTCAATCAATTCTCTCAGCAATTCGCCAGCAGTCGCAAGATGGAGAAGCAGACCAGTGACTTGTATTACGTCGTGCAGAAGACCAATAAGTCTATCCGCCGTTATTTCAATCGATTCAATGCAGAGATGATCAGCATTCGCAATTGTGACATCGAGACCGCGATCGAAGCCTATAAGCGTGGTCTGAACGACAATTCAGGTTTATACACTGACCTGACTAAGTATCCTCTGGAGAATTTTGAAGACGTCCGAGCTCGAACCTTAGCATATATGTGACTCGAGGACGACGCTGCCTTTCATCGCAAGCATACCGACGACAAGAGGTCGTTAGGCGTAATGAAGCCAGAGTTCAAGACGAAAGCAATTTCCAAAATAGAGCCCGCCCACCAAATCTCGAACGTCCGATTCAAGACAAAAGCAGAGGCTAAGACCGCGATCAAATTTCCTCAATACCCCAAGATATCCTCTTATGGATTCAAAGGGTCCACTAAAGATTTGGTCGAAGCTCTGAAGACCGCCCAGGCGACTATTCGATGGCCAACGAAGTCCGGTCAGGACGACGCTAAGAAAGATAAATCTAATTGGTGCGACTTTCCCATCGACCATGGTCACGCGACAGATGATTGCATAGCTCTCAAAAAGGAGATGGCGTATCACGTCCCAAAGGGCAATCACAAAGACATCATCGATGACGTCGTTACCCCAGCTAACGATGTTCGACCGTCAACCCCCGAGCATGCGAAAGTCATCAATTGTATCACTGGTGGTTCCGACGTATGCGGTCTAACGTATTCCGCAGCCAAACGTCACGCCAGTGAAGCGCCTGGCGATCGGCCTATCCCGCGTTCATCAAGGCCTAAAAGGGATTTGGAATTGGAAGCCATGAAAATTGTATTCGACCAAGACGACCTCGGCGACTCGTACCAGAAACACCATGACGGGTTGATCATTCAACTCACGGTTGGTAATTGTTTAACTCAACGAGTCTTGGTCGATGGGGGCAGTTCAGCGAACGTCATCTTCCTTGACACCATCAAGGCCATGGGAATCGATCGCTCAGAAATCACCCGACGCTCGACAACTTTGGTCGGTTTCAATGGAGAGGCGACGAGCACATATGGAGATATAATCTTTCCAGTCTACGCCGGAGGAATCAACAAGTATACCAAGTTCAGCGTCATGGAATGTGCGTCGGCCTATAACATCATCTTAGGTCGACCATGGATCCCCGAAATGAAAGCCGTTCCCTCTCCATATCATCAGACCCTGAAGTTCCCTACGCCGTGGGGCATCCAGGAAATCAAGAGTGAGCTGAAAGTCGCTCGTGACTGCTATAAATCGACTCTGAAACCACGAAAGTAAATCGCTTAGCAGATGCGGCACGACAGGTTCGTTCTTCTATCATTAGAATCAAACTTATGCCTTGTCTACAGGAATAAAATGACCATATGGCCATGTCGCGCGAAAACACAGTCAATGCACACCTAGATGGCATTTCCCAAGATCTCTGTGTCGATCCGTCATTTAAAACCTATCCTCTCCTAGAAAGAATAGGATATTAAATGACGGGGGGGGGGGGGGGGGGGGGGGAATACTTCGTTAATTAAAGAGGAATCTAACAAGGTACGTTTCCTAATTTCTTTTTCTTCTTTCATACGATTTTTTCACGACGACGATTACTGACTTAAGCATCGGAGGGTCGTTGGTTAGCCAACGACCAACCTCTGACATTGTTTATTCCACAGAATCGCACGACAATAATCAAACGACTCTAGTTTCGCCAGGTCGCACGACATAAACGACCAGGTATATGACTTGATCATCCTTTACAGGGACACACGATTCAAATTCGTCGCACGACTCAGTCGTACGATCGCAAAGTCTAACGATCTCATGATCTAAGTCTCTTGACTTAGAAAAATTTTATACTCTGACTGTATGCTTTAGTCGCATGTGCTTATGTTTATACAAACGATTTAAAAGTCTTATGGCTTACGTTCCAGTTATTGTGTTACAATAGATGCCTAAGTCGCATGATTCCTTGTACTTTATGAATTTAACATTCGATGTGATGTTTGTTTATCAAATATATAAATCGGAATAAAAATTCGACGGAAGGATGAAATTCATTTACGAAACGAACGATTACATAGGAGTGACCGACGGACGAGTATACAAAGTTAAAATGGCTCGACCATCAACGGCCGAGACATGAAAATACATAGCATTTCCTAAATCTAGAGAGGAGCGTCGATTATATGCTCAGTCTCGACCTTCGAATACTCGTCATACCCGAAGACGTGCTAAGAAGCTAATGCAAGGATCAAACGATCATGTTAGGCGACACCCTACATCGCGACATTTTCAGAATGCGGCTCTTAAAATTAATATTAAAGTTAGAGGAAGGAATATGATCTTCTCGACGGTAGACTTCCAGTCCAACATCTCCTCTATCTTCGCGTATCTAACAAAAGAAGATTGAAACATCTGTAAAATTCAAAAGGGGTATGTTAAACAAACATTCGGTGGAAATATTGGGAACACGAGTTTCGAAAGAAAAACTCACAAAGAACGCTAGTCGAGCTAAACACGATCTCGTCTCTTCGATGGAGATCTTTTGAAAACGCTCCTTGAAAGATAAGAGCTGATATTTCCCCAGAAGCAGAAATGACTCCGTCCCGTCAAGGACACAGTCAATCAAGAAGATCGACGACAACATAAAGTTGATTGTCATGACTCCCTCCTCACATTCTCCCGTCCTTATACCCTTGCCTCCTACGGCTGACGAAAGGGTCGACGTGGATACAAAGGACATCGTCGCCAGATGCGCAAGATCCACGAACGTCTCTTCTATCGCAATCAAAGTCTTAATCGACTCGGACATAATCATCCTCAAAGAGCCTCCAATCTTGGAAGGCTATACCTCGTATGGACACTCAAAAACTTCAAAAAGTATTGAGCAAATAACAACAAGGGATCAAAGAAGAATTCCACACAATTTTTTTTTCAAAGAGGACATAAAAGGAAATGATCCATTATGGTCTCTATTTATGCAGTCGATCATGTCAGGTCGAGCCCTTTGATGATCACCGCGTGCCTCTGTCTTCTCGTATGACCACACGGATGGTCGACACCTGTCAAAGACAGCTGGTAAGCACAATCGTACGTCAGTATGACGTCACGACCTCGTTTCCTCTTCGACTCTTCGTTCGGTTAGAACTAAACCAATTCGGTTCCAAAACAACCAAGGTATTTTTAACGCAGAACCCTAAACACCCGACGAGCAAAATTTAAAATTCGAATTTGCCATCCTACTTTCAAATGTTGGGGGCAAACTGTTTGGGCAAAATTTCACAGGTCTCGACCACGATCAAAGAAGGTAAGACGCATGTCATGAGTTATACCTTGTATTAAGATAAGGTCCCGAAGAAGACCCAAAGAACCTCCACCATCCCTCCTAAAAGGTAAGTTGAGAGTTCCTCACGACACTCGACCTCGACGTCGCCCGTTCCGCACGACCGTCGCATAAAACCGTACGACCTCGACCGACTGACGCGTTATACAACTGTTATGTTTGTTTAAGTGTTTAATGTAGGAGTCAAAATCATTTATGGACATACGGCTATAACCGACGAAATCAGTTATGAGCATCTAAACTCACATTGAAGACGACGACCGTTACAACAATCATCAAAGATCTTAATGATTCAATTAAAGTTATCCGAAGACTATAAAATCCCAGCTCAATCATCAGTTCAGGACACCTGATCAACACCGATTAACGCAGAGAGAGAGATAGAACAAGAGCATCAAACAACAGAAGCAAACACAAACACTCGAAGAATATTCATTCGAATCAAAGAGATCATTCATAGAAGATCACTCTCAACGCAAGACTCTCGCTCTCGACCAACAGTTTATACATAGTTTTCACACACGACGCACACTGTTTTTACATTCCAAACACTTGTACTTTAAATTTCGAAGTCTTTCCTTCATTTATATTGTAATCTCTGTACGATCGACACCCGAAACACCAAGGACATCGCCCCTGATTGGCAACCATAGTTCAGCGACGACATCCACTGTCGTCTGCAGGTTTTTTCCTCGTTGAGGTTTTTCCTGCGTCATCAAATCCTTTGTCTCATTTACATTTTTGTCTTTGTCGCACGCCTTTGTCGAAATATTCCTTTCTTTAGTTGTTAAAGTCCACATCGACCTTAAGTTGTCCCTTTGGTGCGATTTTTGGCATTAACAGTTACTTGGTCAGGTCAGTGTATAACCCTGAGCTGTCGTCCAGATCACGCTTATAAGCTTCAATTACAGTCTTGACGTCACAATTGCGAATGCTGATCATCTCCGCATTGAATCGATTGAAATAACTGCGGATAGACTCACTGGTCTTCTGCACGACGTAATATAGGTCACTGGTCTGCTTCTCCATCTTGGGACTGCTGGGGAATTGCTGGGAGAATTGGTTGACCAATTCAGCGAACGACCCGATGGACTTGGGATTGAGATTGATCAACCATTGGAGAGCAGGACCGGTGAGAGTCGCACCGAAGCTTTTGCACATACAGATCTCCTGATACATGTATGGGATCGAGATCGTCCACATGAGCTGCTTATAATGCGCGACGTGCTCTGTTGGATTGGTCACTCCCGAATACTTGGGCGTAAAGGCGGGGACGTTGTACTTCTTTGGGACCTCGACAATCGCGATCTCATCGATGAAGGGTGACGCCTGAAATCCATTCTGAAATGGCTGCGACCCATTTTGCATGGGTGGTGGCCTTATGTGCTGAGGAGGAACCGTCCCTAACTGGGGATTTGGATTTAACGGTCCCGGCTGCTGGTTTTGCATGAACCAACCTGGATGCTGATTCTGAGCGAACGGACCTGATCCTGGACCTGGATTATGCGCGATAGGTCGAGGACCATTCTGACCGAACGATCCTTGGCCTGGATTCTGAACGAATGTCCTAGGACCATTCTGAGGTCCAAAGGGATTCCTTAGTCGTGCGATCTCCTCGGCTGCTTTGCGACTTTGTTCCGCCATGGCGTTGATTTGATTTCGAGCGACTTCAAGCTCCTGGTACATCTGGGCAATGACATGCTGCTGATTTCCAGGGGCTGCCATTTTCCTGAAACAGCGAACAAAGAAAACTCTAAGAAACCGTTAGTAAGACGCACGTTTGTCGAATATTTTCTCTAGATGGGGTCCCACGGATGGCGCCAAACTGTTAATGCCAAAAATCGCACCAAAGGGACAACTTAAGGTCGATGTGGACTTTAACAACTAAAGAAAGGAGTCGTTCGACAAAGGCGTGCGACAAAGAAAAAAAATGTAAATGAGACAGAAGATTTGATGACGCAGGAAAAACCTCAACGTGGAAAAAACCTACGGACGACTGTGGAAGTCGTCGCTGCACTATGGTCGCCAATTAGGGGCGATGTCCTTAGTGTTCCGAGCGTCGATCGTACAGAGATTACAATACAAATGAAGGAAAAGAGTTCGAAATGTAAAGTACAAGTGTTTGAAATGTAAAAAATAGTGTGCGTCGTGTGTGAAAACAATATGTGAATTGTTGGTCGAGAGTGAATGTCGTGCGTCGAGAGTGATCTTCTATGAATGATCTCTTTGCTTCGAATGAATATTCTTCGAGTGTTTGCGTTTGCTTCTGTTGTTCGATGCTCTTGTTCTATCTCTCCCCCTGTGTTATTCGATGTGTTATTCTATGTCCTAAAACCGAGAATTGAACTTGGGATTTATAGTCTTCGGATGATTTTAATTGAATCATTAAGATCTTTGATGATTGTTGTAACGGTCGTTAGTTGTAACTCTTCATAATTGCTCTTCGTCGGTTATGACCGTTGTCCATTAATAACTTTGACTCCTGCATTAAATACTTGAACAAACATAACAGTCGTATATCGCGTTAGTCGGCCGATGTCGCATGATTTTACGCGACGGTCGTGCGAAGTAGGTGACGTCGAGGTCGAGTGTTGTGAGGAACTCTCGACTTACCTTTCAGGAGGGACGACGGAGGTTTTTTGGGTCTTTATCGGGACCTTATCTTAATACAAGATATAGCTCATAACATGTGTCTTACCTTTTCTGGTCGTGGTCGAGACCTGTGAATTTTTGCCCAAACACTAGTTCCATTAGAGATTCAGATGATCTCAACGACCTTAGAAATTTAGCAAAAATCCCTGCGGGGATTACACTGAGCAAGGCCGGTCAGATTCGACCGGAGATGTGTCCCGCTGGGTACGTCGTGATATACGAGTACCCATTTAAGATAGGTTTTGAGTGGCCCTATTCGCCTCTGGCCATGGCATTCATGTACGAGTTCGACCTCTCGCCGGGGCAACTGATGCCCCAATTCTGGCGTGTCATCCAGGTCGTTGAGCGACTTACCTGGAATTGGGAGTCGCCGATGAACGTGAACGACCTCTTGACGGCTTACCAGGTCAAGATGGACGGGTAACGTCGTTATAGCCTGTTCTCAAAACACAAGGGCGATCGTACCTTGGTTCTGAAAACTGCGGTCAACGACCGTAAGTGAAAGACCAGGTACGCATTCGTGCGACGCTGGACCCTGACAGTGACTGGATTAGGTCCGGATGGAACATGACGGGTGAGTTTTTAGCTTTGGTCGAGCATTTCTTATTACCTTTATTGCTTTGTTTCTCAACTAATCTTCTCTCTTTGTGCCTTCAGACATTAAATTCGAAGACGTGAAGCCCAAAGACGATTCCAAGGCTAAGATCGAGAAGTTTTTGGAACTCAGCACCGACGATCGATCATTCATGACACGACACTTGATCGACGAAGACGACGAAATGGTCTACTTGGGAGAGAACCGAGAGAGACGAGAGGAAGAAGAGGAGGAAGAGGAGACAGAAGAGAAGGAGAGAGAAGAGTCGAGAGAAGAAGAAGAAGAAGAAATGACCGGTAAGTGTTCCTTTGACTTTTCTGCTCGACCTAGTCTTTCCCGTATCTCGATCGTCTAATCGCTCTTTTTTTGTTTTACAGGAGAATCCAACGTCAAGCCGTCGTCTGTTATGGCCAAGAGGGCAGCCCAAGCCGAAATGGCTCGTAAAGAGAGAGAAAAGAGGAAGGGGGCCATGACAACTGGGTCGGGGGTCTTGAAGAGGACAAAGATGACGGTCCCGAGGGAACCGTCTTCAAAGTCGGGTGGCTCGTCGAGAGTCATTACGCCTGAGAAGGTGAAGGTGTCAATCGTGTCCCCGGAGAAGACGAAGACATATTCGGATGCGATTGACGCGGAGCCTGTTAGTTCTGCGCCTCCGGAGAAAACGACAGTGCTTCCGTTCATAGCATCGACCCCTTCATCGGCCGACAAGGGCAAGGGTCATGCGACTAGAGAGGCTGAGGTCATGACGGTCAACTTTACGTTGCCGTCAGACTTCATGGCCGACAATGTCCTAGACGGGACGAAACTCTTCCCCCATCTGGGGAAATATCAGCTCCCGTCTTTCAAGGAGCGTTTCCGAGGGGTCTCCGTCGAGGAGACGGGATCGCATGTTGCCGGACTGGCGTTTATGGTAAGTCTTTCTATCAAGTGTTACAGGCGTTCCAGTCCTCCCTGGCTCTGCATGCCGAAATGACAAGGATAGAAGGTCTGGTGTCCTCTGCTCTCGAAAGAGAGAATGCGGCATTGGACAGGTAGAAGGCGGCTCTGGCGCGCATCCAGGACATATCGATATGTCTTGATGATGCCCAGAACGAGTCGGAGGCTGTCGGGCGTGCAAAGGACGAGGCGAACTCTTGTCTGAAGCAGTCCCTGATCGCCGAACAAAGGGCAGAGCTGGACAAGACTAAGGAATCCTTGGATGCGAGTGAAAAAGAAGACGAGGAATCCAAGTCCGTGGTGGTGAGTTTGGAGAAAGAGGTGAATGGGCTGAAGGACGAGGCTAAGTCCGTCTTTGCCCTGGCTCGAATGACCGCTTGTGCGGCGATAATGAGGCAGCATCTGTCGGGGAAGAATCCTCTCGCCTCAGCGTCGGACGAGTTGGCGTTTTTCTTGTCGACTGTCGGGACCGAGAGGGACCTCGACTCAGACAACGAGAAGGAGGTCGAGGAGGAAGAGATGAACGAGGGTTTCCAGGGCGAAGCCTCGGGCAAGGATGCGACCGACGATCCTCCTGAGCCTTAGAAAATTTTATTCTTAGTTTTGCTTTTATCGTTCAACCGTTGGTGGTCGAGCCACTTAGATGTAATCGATCATTTAATGAATGAAATTTACCTTTCTGTTGAACTTGTGCATTATTTCGACTTATACATTTCGTGGATAGATACAATATCTATTGTGAAATTCATTAAGTACAAAATGAACAATAAGACATGCGACTTAGGCGTCCACTGTCATACAACGATTAGAACATAAGTCGTAAGACTTTCATATTTTTAAATAGTGTAAGCAAACGTAAGTACGTGCGACTTGGGCACTTATCCAAAAGATGAAAAAAAATTCTATGTCAAAAAACTTAGATCGTGAAGTCGTTAGGCCTTATGTTCGTACTTAGAAGAAATACCTTTTCAAGTGTGTTGCATTCCAGCTACGTGGGACATCTCGATTGTCGAGGGTTTGGAGCCGATAGGCACCTTTACCCACGACTTCTGAGATACGATAAGGACCTTGTGAGTTCCAGTTTGACAGGTAACAATAAAATCAATAAGATATAACAAGAACAATTGATGATTTCAACTTGTCATCCCTCTCGTATTCATTTAAGGTATCGTTCAGAGAATATTACAATTCAATGTAAAGGAAGGATTTCTAAACAAATAAGCTCTAATGAATTGGTCTCATAATGGCTAACCTAAAACTAAAGGTTAACTAAACCTTATATACTTAGGCCTTAGCTAAACAAGGCCCAAGCCCATTAATCAATTAAGCCCAAATAACACAATTAAGGGTTTTATAATAATTAATTAATCTAATTAAGCTCTATAATTAAACTATATAATTCTTTAGGGTGGTGTCGTGCGATTCGCCAACAGGACCGAAGCGAGCTCTTCGACCCACTTTCCCTTTGCAGCTTTTAATCTTGTCTTGATCGAGGCAATAATGGTCTTATTGCTCGACTCAACAAGTCCGTTCGCCTGGGGATACCTGGGTGTCGAGGTCGTCAGCTTGATGTTGCAGTTTTCACAGAACTGTCAAGTCTTGTTGCTTATGAACTGGGATACATTGTCGCAGACAATTTCGGATGGGATCCCAAACCTGCATATGATGTTAGTCTGGATAAAAGAGACGACTTCCTTGTCCCGAACTTGGGAAAAAGCAGCCGCTTCTACCCACTTAGAAAAATAATCCGTAAGTACGAGGAGAAATACCTTTTGTCCAGGGGCAGGTGGTAGCTTGCCGACAATGTCCATCCCCCATCTCATGAAGGGCCATGGGATCAATGCCGAATGTAAAGGTTTAGAAGGTTTATGGGACGTACCTGAATGTCGTTGACAGGGATCACAGTTCTGGACATACCTGATGGCGTCTTGTCGCAATGTTGGCCAAAAGTAGCCTTGTCGAGAGATGCGATTGGCCAAACTACGACCACCTGAGTGATTGCCACACTCCCCATTCGTGCATCTCTTAAAGGATCTTCTGAACTTGACTTTTGCTGATGACGCATCTCAGGTTTAAGTCTGTCGATGATCATCGATAGAGTCTATCTCCGATCATGACATACTTGGATGCCTTGAACCTGATCTTTCGAGCTTCCATCTTGTCTTCTGGGAGTTGGTCGTGCATAAGGAAATTTAGGATGTCGCACGACCAATCATGTTCTTGGTCTTCAATCTGGACGACATCATTATTTTCGATGGACGATGTCGCCAGATGGATCATAGGAATGCTGTCGAATATTGGCTCGACCAGTGCGGACCCTAGATTTGCTAAAGCGTCGGCTTGAGTGTTCTGGTCCCTTGGAATCTGTTCAATAGAAAATGATTTAAACTTTTCTGATTTTTCTTTTGCTACCTTTAGGTACGCTGTCATCTTTGAATCTTTGGCGGCAAATTCTCCATTCATCAGGTTCACGACTAGGAGAGAATCGCTTTTGACATGTAGCACGGTTGCCCCCGAGTCATGGGCCATATTCATTCCCACGATCAGGGCCTCATACTCGGCTTCGTTGTAGGTGGTTTTGAAATCGCATCGCTCGGAATATACCATTTTGCGCCCCTATGGCGACTTTAAGACGACGCCGAGTCCTGAACCCCTAGTGTTGGATGACCCATCGACATGCAGAGTCCAGGGCACGTCGTCGTGAGTCGCCACAGTAGACACCTCGAGCTCTGCTTCTTTTTCCAGCTCAGGGCTGAAATCAGCAATGAAATCTGCCAAAGCTTGCGATTTGATCGCGGTCCGGGGCTTGAATTCGATGTCGTAACAACTGAGATATATGCTCCAATTTGCCAAATGACCTGTCAAATCAGGTTTACTCAAGACAGACTTAAGAGGAAAGTTAGTCACGATAGTAATATGATGCGATTCAAAATAGTGTCGCAATTTTTTAGCAGATGTGACTAGCGACAAAAGCAATTTTTCCATTGAGTAATACCTGGTTTCTGCGTCCAAGATAGATTTACTTACATAGTAGATCGGCAGTTGCTGCTTTTCATCTTCCCGCGTCAAGACGACACTTACTGCATTAGGACTGACAGCCAAATACAACTGCAAGACCTCATGATCGTGAGGCTTTGATAGTAAGGGCGGCGACGTCATTTACTCTTTTAATTTTTGCAATGCTTGCTCATGATCGTCGGTCCAGTTGAAGCCTTTATTTTTTCTGAGGACATTATAAAATAAATGACATATGTTTGAGGATCGAGAGATAAACCTGTTTAGGGCCGCCACCCGACCAGTGAGCCTTTGGACCTCTTTGAAATTTCTCGGGGATTTGATCTCGACAATGGATTTGATCTGGTCGGGAGTAGCCTTGATTCCTCGACGAGTGACCATGTAACCTAAGAATTTTCCGGCACTGACACCAAAGGAACACTTCGTCGGGTTGAGCTTCGTGCTATATTTTCGGAGGATGTCGAACGACTATCTCAAATGATCTACGGGGTCGACTGCTTTCTTCGACTTAACGAGCATGTCGTCAATATATACCTCCATCGTGTCGCCGAGATGATCCTTGAACATTTTATTCACTAGGCGCTGGTAGGTAGAACCTGCATTTTTTAGTCCAAAGGGCATAACTTTATAACAATAAATACCTCGATCTATCATGAATGCAGTCTTTTCCTGGTCCTCGACGTGCATCAAAATCTGATTGTATCCAGAATAAGCATCCATGAACGTCAATAGTTCATGTCCTGCTGTCGCGTCGACCATGGCATCGATATGTGGCAATGGAAATGGGTTCTTTTGGACAAGCTTTGTTGAAATCTGTGAAATCGATACAAACCCTCCATTTGCCATTTTTTTCTGTACGACCACGACATTGGCAAGCCAATCGGGGTACTTTACTTCTCGAATTTTCCCTGTCTTGAGGAGATTATCGACCTCGTCATTTATGATCTTATTCCTTTCAGGAGCAAATTTTCGTCGTTTTTGTTTAATAGGCTTAAATGAGGGGGTCAACATTGAGCTTGTGGGAAATAACACTGGGGTCTATGCCGACCATATCTTCGTGCGACCAGGCAAAGCAATCGGCATGTTTCTGTAAAAAAGATATCCGCTTTTCTTTAAGGCAGGGGTCGAGGGACGAACCTACAAAGATGACTTGGTCAGGCTTGCTCTGGTCCAGGACGACATCCTCCAGGCGATAGTCGTCGGCTGTCCTAGGGGCATCCTGGACTTGTAATTTCTAGATGGCCTACTTCTGCGGCTTTAGGGTGGTCTTGTAGCAGTTGCGGGCGACTTTCGGCTCACTTTTGATCTCATGGACTCCCCACGGCGTAAGGAACTTCATTGTCTGATGATACGTCAAGGGAACGACCTTCATATCATGGACCCACGGTCGACCTAAGATGATGTTATAGGCCGACGAGCAATCAATGACGCTGAACTTGGTGTGCTTGTTGATTCCTCCGGCATAGACAGGCAGAGTGATCTCTCCAAAGGTACTCGTCGCATCTCCATTGAAACCGAACAAGGTTATCGAGCATCGGGTAATTTCCGATCGATCGATTCCCATGGCCTTGATGGTATCAAGGAAGATGACGTTTGCTAAACGACCTCTGTCGACCAAGACTCGTCGGGTTAAATAATTACCAATCGTGAGTTGAATAATCAACCCATCATCATGCTTCTGATACGAGTCACCGAGGTCATCTTGGTCGAATGAAATCTTCATAGCTTCTAACTCCAAATCTCCTTTGGGTTTTGATGAACGAGGGGTAGGTCGATCGTCAGGTGCCTGGCTGGCGTGACGTTTGGCTGCGGAATATTTCAGACCGCATACGTCAGACCCACCAGTGATGTAGTGGACGACCTTTGCATGCTCGGGAGTCGGGGGTCGAGCGTCGTTAGATGGAGTAACGACGTCGTCGATAATATCCTTGAGGTTGCCCTTCGGGACGTGATATGCTATCTCTTTTTTGAGAACTATGCAGTCGTCCGTCGTATGGCCGTGGTCGACGTAGAAGTCGCACCACTTTGACTTATCTTTCTTACCGTCGTCTTTGTCGGACTTCTTCGGCCACCGGATGGTCGCCTGGACGGTCTTCAGGGCCTCGACCAAATCCTTAGTAGTCCCTTTGAATCCGAAGGAGGATATCATAGGGTACTGGGGAATTTGGTCGCGGTCGCGGTCTTGAACTCCGCCTTCGTCTTGAATCGGACGTTCGAGATTTGTCGTGCAGGCTCTGACTTGGATACTGCCTTCGTCTTGAACTTCGGCTTCTTTACACTAAGCGACCTCTTATCGTCAGTGTGTTTTCGACGAAAGGAAGCGTCGTCCTCCACCCTCATATAAGCTAAGGTTCTATCTCGGACGTCTTCGAATTTCTCCAGAGGGTATTTGGCCAAATCGGTGTATAGACCCGAACTGTCGTCCAGACCACGCTTGCAGGCTTCGATTGCGGCTTGACGTCACAATTACGTACACTGATCATCTCCGCGTTGAACTTGTTGAAATAACTCAGGATTGATTCACCGGCCTTCTGCACGACATAATACATGTCGCTGGTATGCTTCTCCATCTTGCGACTGCTGGCGAATTGCTGGGAGAATTGGTTGACTAACTCAGCGAACGAACCGATGGATTTGTGTTAGCTCCAAATATTCTGAAATATTAGAAGTATTGAAAAATGGCCAAGTACAGAAGAACTTCCACAGAAGCTCTGCCGGGCATCTCAGAAGAATCAAAGGAAGTTTTGATCAAGAGTGATCAAAGACCGAGGAAACTACAGAAGGACGCTTTCAGAAGACCAAGACCGCAGAACCTCTGTTACCAATAACAGAGCCTCTGCGGACAACATCAGAAGACAAGGAACCAAGAAGACTTCTCAGAGGACCGAGCCTCAGAACCTCTGCCACCCTTGACAGAATCTCTGCAGAAGTAAACAACCAAAGACTCGGAATCCGGTGAAGACTACTTTACAGAGGAACCAGACCGCAGAACCTCTGTAACACATTACAGAGCCTTTATGGTCCTCAAAAGACTAGGAAGATATTTATAATATCTTGCTACTGTTCCAAGACCTGTTCATCAACTTGCATGGAAAAGTATTGTCAAAACACGTGTCAAGCTCTGAGTGGACTCAATAGGGCAAGGTACAAAATAGACGTCTGCGCCATTTAATGCATTTACCAAAAGTACATCTGCTCCATTAAATGCGCATGGCTCAAACAACTGCTCACACCATCCAGTCCACTGTTCACACCATCCAGTTTACTATTCATGCCGTAAAAGGAACAGTGACCTACTTCATAGTCTTCTAAGAGTAGTATAAAAGGAAGACTCATGTTGAGTTCTTCCTAACATATATAGAACTACACACAAAAACAGAAAAAGAAGAACACTTCAATCAAACATCAAGAACACATAGCTTATGCACATTTAGAGTCATATCTGTTTAAAGCTTTGCATACTCACTGTTCTTAAATCTGTTCTTGATATATATATATTCAGTAAACTTTGAGATATTATTTCCTGCTCACTGTTTATTTATATTGTGTTCTAAATCTATCAAACATATCTGTTAGTTCTTCAAATACGCTTCCGCATCAAACATAAACTCGAACTAATAGATCTGATAATCTTGTTTAAAGCAAAACGGGAACCAACAATTGGTATCAGAGCAAAGCTTGATTTTCAATATCAAGTGATTCTCGTTTTTACAAGATTTGTGATAGAAACTGTCTGTTTTTAACCTGTTCTTCATTCCTACAAACAGATTCTGTTTTACTGCCATTTTCAATTTATTCGATCTGGTAACATCCTAGAAACTGTTTCTTTCGTTAAAAACTTCATTCAATATGTCAAGACTAAAATTTAGTGCTGATGCTGATTTTCATTATTATTCGAAACTCAGTACAAATTTTAAGAAAATAATTCCTACTCTCGAGAAAGAATTAGAGGAAAGAAACAAGAGCATTCTTAGTGACTCAGACAACATTGCCAAGCTTGAAGAATCAGGTAAACTGCTAAACTGTGAAAATCTTGAACTAAAAAGAAAACTTTTTGAGTCTGAAAAGCTTTGTGAAAAAAAGAAAGAGAAGTTTGAGGAAGTTAAGATTGTTTTTGAAGAAGAAAAGAAAAGCCTTAAACTTAAATGTCTAAACTTTTCTAAACTGGTTTCCAATTTTGAAAAACTAATAATCAGTGAAAATGAAAAGTTTGGAAAAGAGAAAACCTTTCTTGAGACAAAGAATATGGAACTTTCTTTCAAAATCTCAAAATTACAAAAATCTCTTGAAAAAGAGAGGAAAGAGCAGGATTTTGAAAAAAAAAGAATCTGAAAAGGTGAAGAGAGAAGGATTTCAAACAAAGTGTTTGAAAGACAAGTTTGAGAAGGAAAGAAAAGTCTTTAAAGCTGAAATGTCAAATTTAACAAAGAGACTATCCGATTTGTCAAACAAGATTATGTTGGAGAAGAGGTATAAATCAGATCTTCTAAGGAAGTTTGATTTAAATCTTAAAGAAAAAGATGTTTTAGCTAAAAGGCTTAAAAACCTTGTCTTAGCAAACTCTTGTGCTGAAAATTCAAATAATTTTGTTTACAAAAAGATGAAAATGGTTTGGAAAGTCAAAAACACTATTCCTGACAAAATTGCTCCAAAGCCATTTGTTTCTACTAAGGTTTCATCTTTTCATTCAAATAAATGCCTTAATCTTCTGCTTCAATTAAGAAACCTTTTCTCTAAATCTTTCTGTGTACAAAATGGGTCATTACAAAAGAAAAATCCAAAGACCCAAAATGAGAAAGGTCACAGAAAGAAAGTTGGCAAACCAACAGAGATTGGCAAACCAGAGGACTTAAAGACAGCTCCAAATCCTAACAAAAAGGGACCCATTTGGATATGGGTACCAAAAGTTCTTTGATCTGTCTTGCAGGTAAAAAATACTTCTGATCATTACAGATCAGGACTCGCTCTTCAGTAGATCAGGACTCCTAAACACATTAGTTTAGGACTCGCACTTTAGTGAAATAGACTCTTAAACAAATCAGTTTAAGACTCGAGCTTCATCAGAAAAATGACTTCTGACCATTACAGATCAGGACTCACTCTTCAGCAAACAATGGACTCCTTAATACTTCTATTAAGGACTCAGGCTTCAAAATACACTATGACTCTTAAACACTTTGTTTAAGACTCATCCTTCAAAGATTCTATACTTCACAAAGCCTCTGTGGAATTGCTCAGAACCTATGACAATCTCCACAGAACCTCTGATGAGGTTGACCTATGTTCTGTGCATTATTTATCTCTATTGATTCAAGCATAGGTCAAGGGGGAGCAGAAGGAGACCTCAAATTAATCTACAGAGGTTGATCATTCAAGGGGGAGCCAAAGGAGGATTATGATCAACAAGAGTTTCTGTCGTCCAAACTAGACACTCTAAAAGGTATGTGTCACACAAAATCTTTTTCCAAAAACAATTTTCCAGGACAAAAATTTCTAAATATAATGTTTAAAACCATAAAAACTTTGGATGATCAAAAAGTTTTATAAATTATTAGTTATTAGAAATTTCCTATCACAGAGCCTCTACTGGCTCTGGCAGAGGTCCAAAAAACCTCTGTAGGATAATTTCTCTCTACTAAAGATTTATCGATCCTCTCCAATGTTTTTCAAACGTTTTTGGTAAAAGTACAAGCTTCAAGAGATAAAAAGGCAGGTTTCAAACCACAGAGATCAATCCTACAGAGGTTGTTAGATCAAGGAGGAGCGAAAAAGGAGACCTTGCTGAATCTACAGAGATTCATAAGTCAAGGGGGAGCAAAGAATGTGACAGAAGAGATCACATTCGCCGATCAAAAGGAAATAGGTTGGTATCTTGACACAGAAGTCATAAGCCACAGAGTTCTTTCAAACAAAGAACCTCTGTAGATTACTCAAATCATTCAAATGACTTCTGCTGCACAAAATCTTTGAGATTTACAATTTTCTAGGACACCAACTTTCAAATAAGTCCTAAATACATTGTTAAAACTGATCAAAAACTTGGATGATTAAAAATGTTTATAAATTATTAGTTATTAGAAATTTTCTGTCACAGAGCCTCTGCTGGCTCTGGCAGAGGTCCAAAAACCTCTGTAGGATAATTTCTCTCTACTAAAAATTTATTGATCCTCTCCGTGTTTTTCAAACGATTTTCATTAAAGATACAATCTACAGAGATAAACGTTTTTCAAAATCACAGAGCTTCTGTAAAGATTTCCACTTGGGAATTTCTGTATCTGTAACGGTAACTTTTATGTGGTGAAAATTTAAAACCCACGCGTTTTTCATTTAATGTGGCCGCCCACGACGTCTCGTCGTCACTGACATTATTGACGTGTCAAGTTTTCATTGACGTACATATCACGTCGTCCTAGAAACTTGCACCACGCCGAATGAACTCGAGTGTGGACCTCAAATTTTATTAACTTTCTCACATTTTCACCGTTCCGAATTCTATCCGTTACCACAATATAAAACCCAAGATAAAATCACTTTCAAAACTTTACTATTCTCTCATCTTCTCCGGCGAACTTGCTTATTTCTTTCTGAAAATCTAGAACTTTCAAACCTACAAATGGCTTCCAGTTCCAAATCTGCTCACGTTTCACCAACAAACTCTCCGACATCCTCTCCAGTGAATTCTGAGCACTCCCACAACCCACACATCGCCGCCGATGCCGACAGATATGACTCCGGCGACGAGGCATCCTTCGTACCCACTACCCACTTGCAACAATTTTTCTCAAATGACCATTTCGAGCAAACTCTTCCCATTAAATCGAACAACTAGAGAACCACTTTCTTTACCCTCTTCTGAGCAAAACCGTTGAACAAATACCAGTACGTTACCTACATCAGTTTTGGCAATCTTGCCGTTATGACGCTGACACCGATTTGATCAGAGGCTACATTTCTAAACCTGACCAAAGTAAGAGCCTTGAACTGATGTTCAATCGCACCATGTTCTCATTAGAATTTGGCCTTCCAACAAGAGGACTCATGGGAATCAAAAAGTATGCTCCCCAACCAACAAATGAAGAACTTGTCGACTTTCTGCACATGTTAGGGTACAACCAACAGTTGAAAAAGAGGAACGATTTCCGCAGAGCAAGACTACCTCCTCTGTGGAATACCTTATTCTCCATCCTAAATCGTTGCCTCACGGGAAAAATCGGGAGCATCGATCAAAGCTCACCTCAAATTCTCTCAATCGTGTATGGTGTATACTATGTATGATCTACCCCTAGATTATGCCACCATAATGATGCAAGAGATCATCAACACCATCGATCGCAAAATCGCCTCCCAGAAAGCAAAAATGTCTGATCACAACTGGTTACCCCCTCTGTAGTTCCAGCGAATCCTCAGTGTACTTTTCGAACCCCTACTCCTTATCCAAAAATGGCCAATGGACGGTCCCAAACCTAAGCAATTTCCTATGTCCAAGAACACCCCTACAGAACATGAGGATGGCTACCCACACATCAGGCCACTATCAAAGGTAATGTTAGGTTATGCTAGTGATGAAGAACTAGTTAGTGAGTACACACGCGTTTACAGAACTCTTGAACCCAGTTCTGTAACACCCCCGCGTATAGGAATGCCCATAGGAGGTAATATAGTAGAGAGACTTACAGAAGAAGAATGGAAGATAAAGTTGGCTAAACACAAGGCCAACCAGAAGAACTTCAGAGATATAAGGAAAGACCTCTATTCTTCAAAGAGGAAGTCTTCTGAGGGATCTAAAGAGAAGAAGAAGAAAAAGGGAAAGAAAACCAAGACCCCTACAGAGGAACAACTTGCCTCTGTTTCTGCTATCCAACAAACTCCTGCAGAACCATCTTCTCCACCCACTGAACATCCCACAGAACCCTCATTTCCACCACAAATCCAAGGTCCCTCTGCCCCTCCCTCTTCCAAAAGAAAAAGAAAGTCAAAATCTACAGAGGAGGGAGCACCAAAACCAAAGAAGAGGAAATCAAAGAAGAAGAAACCATATTCTCCTCTGCAAACAATAACAGAAGGAATCAAACCACCTCTGAAAACTCAAATTTTCACAGAGGTTCTTGATTCACTTCTGCCAAGACAAGAGACTGCAGAAGAAGAGGTTCAAATAGGTTTAGAGGATAGGGTAGAAACGTCTGGAGGAAAAGAAAATGAGAAAGGAAAAGATGCCGAAGTTGCAGAAGGCACACATCCCTCAACCCCTCCCAGTGCAACCCACACATCTGACACCGCAGGTCTAGCTACAGAAGGTGTCATTGAAAAAGAGCAGCACAGCTCGAACCTCACCCAACCCATCCAGCCAGAGGTTACTCTTTCAACCTCTGTGCCCACAGAAGCCGGGGAATCCATTCCTAGGGAGTCTCCTCAGAGGGATTCACCTATAGTTCGTGATCCATTGCCCCAGATCACACTAGAACACCCTACAGAGGAATTCGTTTCCTCTGACACGCACAATATAGGGCCAAAACTTCTTTCAGAGAGAAGTAGAGAGCACCATGACGAAGAGACTCTAGACAAGTCTCCAAGTCAACAGAAGAATATTCCGATACCCACCTCTGGAGTGGATTTGGACAATATTCTTCACAGAACTTCTGTAGAGACTGAAACTCAGGTTTCTTCTCGAGGATCAGATGGAAATCCTTCCACCCCCAACGTACAAACAAGGGTGAACGAAGGTGTCCCAGGAACAGGGACTCACTCTGGAGAAGGAGTTGTTCCTCCAGAGGTTACCCAAGAGGAACATGTTACGAAGGATGAGTTCCAAGCCTTTGTAACCTCTGTAACTCAAACATTGAATGAGTTGCAAAGCTCATTCACGTCTTTTACAGAGTCAACTTCAGGCTCGCTTACAGGATTTAATACCAAAGTGGATACCTTATCCACAGAGGTTAAAGTAGCCCTTGCAGAAATGAAGTCAACTACAGAAACTTCTGCTGCTGCTGCCATCGCCTCTGCCACTAACATTGCCAAAACAACCGCTGCAGAGTTCGAGAAAAGTGCGACCAAAGCCTTCAAAACTTCGATCGCAATCTACTTTGAAACAATGAAGAAAAATGCAGCAAGGCAAGCAGCTCAAGACACCTGCAGAACAGAAGTTACTGCTAAAAGAAGGCAGGATGATCCTGATGATGGAGCATCTGGTCATCCTGAGGGGGAGAAAACAAAGGAAACTACAGAGGCTGCTTCTGCAAAAACTACAGAGAAATCAGCAGAACCCTCTACAACAGAAACCCAGAAGGGAAAACAACATAGGCAAAACACCTCTATCTCACCAAAGGATGCACCAACCACAGAACCTAAGGTAATCAATCTTGCATCCTCATCCTCAGAACAAACTCCACCCTCACCCAAAGAACCAACACCAACCTCACAACCAATCCCGCACAAAACTAGAGTCAAAACCATAGCTCGAAAACCCCAAAGACCAAAACGCTCTGCAGAGTTCATTCTTCGCAGAATGGAATTTGTATCTGCTTTTCAATCAGCAAAGCGTTTTGACATTCCACCTCCAAGACCCGAAGACTCCTCACCAACAGAGACCTCACAACCCGAAGTATCAAAAACTTCAGAGGCAACAACCAAAACATCAGAGCATACAACCCCAAAACCCACAGAACCTCCAACTGTCAAATCAACATAGGTTCCACCCACACAAATCCAAAACCCAATATCTGAAACCTCAAAGCCAAAAGATAAAGGCAAGGGAATAATGACAGAAGAAGAGCCAAAGAAGAAGATGCCAGTTGCTACAGAGAAATTGATGAAAGGTGCATTTAATGCCTTCGTCACTCCTAAACCCGAAGAGGAAGACTGGGCATTCAACTTGAATCCTCTGTCAGAAAACCCATCCCTGAATCCCACAGCTAAGGTAACAGAAGGTAGAGTAGCAGACATCACTCGAAAGATGGATGAGCTAAGGAGACCAATTCCAAGATCTACTTCAACCATTGAACAAATGGAAGAACAAGTCTACAGTTATCACTACAGACAGCACTTCCAGAGCGATCTGCCAGCCCATGTCCAAGATCAGAAGCTAAGAGAGGAATTCGATGCAATCTTCACCTCTACAAAGTCAAAACCAGTCAATCAAGTTTACTCCATTCACAAAATAAAGAAGGTAATCTATTGCAAATACTCCAAAATGAGAACCTATCCTCATACGGTGTATACCATCTAGAAAGTCAAAAGGTCTGACAGATCAGAAAATCAATTCTCTGATGCTGATATCCGAAACCTCAATCCCTATGACTTACCTGACCTTCTGCAATGGACGAAAGACAACTTCAATGACGACTGCCACAAAAGGTCTTATCGAGTTCTCAGAAAGGCGATGCGTGAAAAGCTCCTAATCTACAGCATGCTCGACATTCAAGTAGCCATCGATCTGGGCATAACTACTCTAATTATCAGACCACCAGAGGATTTCTGCCCACCCAATGCCATACCCAATTCAATTATCAAAACTCCAAGGTACGGGTTAGTATTCAAGAATCCTGCTGATCAACTGAAACTGTTTGTGACAATGGACTGTCAGAAGTACACAACCCATACTCTGAACATGTTCTGAAAGATACTAGAGGAGAATAAAGCAACAGAGCTTATGAACGAAGAATCTGCTATGATGATGATCAAAGAGATTGATGCTACACTCGGCTTACGAAATCTCTGTCACAAATTCTATGAAGAACTCAAGGAAGTAGGAAAAGACAACAGAAAGTTCGACGACTTCCCAAATGCAAAAATCTGAGTCTCTTCAAAGAATCTCTGTCAACGTTTATTTTTGTGTACTTAAATGTAAATGCCTCTGGCATAAATTCCAAAATGAATGAAATAATCTTCTGAGGTATTGTTTAACCTCTTCTTTACTTAGGTTAAAATACATAAATTCAACCTTCTATTTTTCAATACTTAGGGGGAGATTGTTAGCTCCAAATATTCTGAAATATTAGAAGTATTGAAAAATGGCCAAGTACAGAAGAACTTCCACAGAAGCTCTGCCGGGCATCTCAGAAGAATCAAAGGAAGTTTTGATCAAGAGTGATCAAAGACCGAGGAAACTACAGAAGGACGCTTTCAGAAGACCAAGACCGCAGAACCTCTGTTACCAATAACAGAGCCTCTGCGGACAACATCAGAAGACAAGGAACCAAGAAGACTTCTCAGAGGACCGAGCCTCAGAACCTCTGCCACCCTTGACAGAAGCTCTGCAGAAGTAAACAACCAAAGACTCGGAATCCGGTGAAGACTACTTTACAGAGGAACCAGACCGCAGAACCTCTGTAACACATTACAGAGCCTTTATGGTCCTCAAAAGACTAGGAAGATATTTATAATATCTTGCTACTGTTCCAAGACCTGTTCATCAACTTGCATGGAAAAGTATTGTCAAAACACGTGTCAAGCTCTGAGTGGACTCAATAGGGCAAGGTACAAAATAGACGTCTGCGCCATTTAATGCATTTACCAAAAGTACATCTGCTCCATTAAATGCGCATGGCTCAAACAACTGCTCACACCATCCAGTCCACTGTTCACACCATCCAGTTTACTATTCATGCCGTAAAAGGAACAGTGACCTACTTCATAGTCTTCTAAGAGTAGTATAAAAGGAAGACTCATGTTGAGTTCTTCCTAACATATATAGAACTACACACAAAAACAGAAAAAGAAGAACACTTCAATCAAACATCAAGAACACATAGCTTATGCACATTTAGAGTCATATATGTTTAAAGCTTTGCATACTCACTGTTCTTAAATCTGTTCTTGATATATATATATTCAGTAAACTTTGAGATATTATTTCCTGCTCACTGTTTATTTATATTGTGTTCTAAATCTATCAAACATATCTGTTAGTTCTTCAAATACGCTTCCGCATCAAACATAAACTCGAACTAATAGATCTGATAATCTTGTTTAAAGCAAAACGGGAACCAACAATTGGTATCAGAGCAAAGCTTGATTTTCAATATCAAGTGATTCTCGTTTTTACAAGATTTGTGATAGAAACTGTCTGTTTTTAACATGTTCTTCATTCCTACAAACAGATTCTGTTTTACTGCCATTTTCGATTTATTCGATCTGCTAACATCCTAGAAACTATTTCTTTCGTTAAAAACTTCATTCAATATGTCAAGACTAAAATTTAGTGCTGATGCTGATTTTCATTATTATTCGAAACTCAGTACAAATTTTAAGAAAATAATTCCTACTCTCGAGAAAGAATTAGAGGAAAGAAACAAGAGCATTCTTAGTGACTCAGACAACATTGCCAAGCTTGAAGAATCAGGTAAACTGCTAAACTGTGAAAATCTTGAACTAAAAAGAAAACTTTTTGAGTCTGAAAAGCTTTGCGAAAAAGAGAAAGAGAAGTTTGAGGAAGTTAAGATTGTTTTTGAAGAAGAAACGAAAAGCCTTAAACTTAAATGTCTAAACTTTTCTAAACTGGTTTCCAATTTTGAAAAACTAATAATCAGTGAAAATGAAAAGTTTGGAAAAGAGAAAACCTTTCTTGAGACAAAGAATATGGAACTTTCTTTCAAAATCTCAAAATTACAAAAATCTCTTGAAAAAGAGAGGAAAGAGCAGGATTTTGAAAGAAAAGAATCTGAAAAGGTGAAGAGAGAAGGATTTCAAACAAAGTGTTTGAAAGACAAGTTTGAGAAGGAAAGAAAAGTCTTTAAAGCTGAAATGTCAAATTTAACAAAGAGACTATCCGATTTGTCAAACAAGATTATGTTGGAGAAGAGGTATAAATCAGATCTTCTAAGGAAGTTTGATTTAAATCTTAAAGAAAAAGATGTTTTAGCTAAAAGGCTTAAAAACCTTGTCTTAGCAAACTCTTGTGCTGAAAATTCAAATAATTTTGTTTACAAAAAGATGAAAATGGTTTGGAAAGTCAAAAACACTATTCCTGACAAAATTGCTCCAAAGCCATTTGTTTCTACTAAGGTTTCATCTTTTCATTCAAATAAATGCCTTGATCTTCTGCTTCAATTAAGAAACCTTTTCTCTAAATCTTACTGTGTACAAAATGGGTCATTACAAAAGAAAATTCCGAAGACCCAAAATGAGAAAGGTCACAGAAAGAAAGTTGGCAAACCAACAGAGATTGGCAAACCAGAGGACCTAAAGACAGCTCCAAATCCTAACAAAAAGGGACCCATTTGGATATGGGTACCAAAAGTTCTTTGATCTGTCTTGCAGGTAAAAAATACTTCTGATCATTACAGATCAGGACTCGCTCTTCAGTAGATCAGGACTCCTAAACACATCAGTTTAGGACTCGCACTTTAGTGAAATAGACTCTTAAACAAATCAGTTTAAGACTCGAGCTTCATCAGAAAAATGACTTCTGACCATTACAGATCAGGACTCACTCTTCAGCAAACAATGGACTCCTTAATACTTCTATTAAGGACTCAGGCTTCAAAATACACTATGACTCTTAAACACTTTGTTTAAGACTCGTCCTTCAAAGATTCTATACTTCACAAAGCCTCTGTGGAATTGCTCAGAACCTATGACAATCTCCACAGAACCTCTGATGAGGTTCACCTATGTTCTGTGCATTATTTATCTCTATTGATTCAAGCATAGGTCAAGGGGGAGAAGAAGGAGACCTCAAATTAATCTACAGAGGTTGATCATTCAAGGGGGAGCCAAAGGAGGATTATGATCAACAAGAGTTTCTGTCGTCCAAACTAGACACTCTAAAAGGTATGTGTCACACAAAATCTTTTTCCAAAAACAATTTTCCAGGACAAAAA